>BGPT01003209.1:0-28716 GCA_003297045.1 Symbiodinium sp. clade C Y103 | reverse complement strand
AAACATTTTTAGTATCTGAATAACTTAGATCAAGAGATGGACCAGCCAAGAGACAAAAAAACTGTTGGATATAACTGTGAATTATAAGTTAATTATTTAGAAAATAATACAATATTTGTTCATGTAGTATCCAAGTACTGCATTTATTTCACTTGAGTTGTTCTGATTTTTTTTCATTTGATCCAAGGAATCAATACAAACAATGTATAAATTTGAAGATTTTTTAGTAACTTTTTATATATATCTATGTACTTTGTATGTATTTCCTATGTCGTTTTTCTGTATTTTCTATGTAGTTTCTCTGTAGTTTCTATGTAGTTTCTATGTAATTTTTATGTAGTTTCTATGTAGTTTATTTTCAGTTTTGAAAACTACAAAAAAACTACATGTAGTTTGGTCAAAAGTACATGTAGTTTTTATGTAGTTTTGAAAACGACATAAAAACTACATATAAACTACATAGAAACCACATAAAGAAATCAATGAAGAAACAAAGAAATTCTATAAACTTTGAGCCAAAATTTTTGATTTTTCAAAATTTTTGAAATTTCAAAAAAAATTATTGATAAACTTACTTCATGCTTTGGCCTGACAGTTTTTGAAATTTCAGAGATGAAACTAAAACCTCATGAATATATATATATATATATTTGTGNATCATATTACTTGCGATAATAAAATCTCATACTTGCAATTGTACCACATGATTCATTTTTTCGAAAAAAATGGAATCAAACATAATATATCAAAAAAACTTTAAAACCATAATTAAAAAAAACAAAAATCAATGATGAAAGCAAAGAAAAAAAACAAGTCAAACTAATAGTTTCTTTGATTTTGTAAATTTACATGTCATGTAAATCAATTTACATTAGGTCACACCTAAAACGTAAATTTACGTAAATCACTGAAAAAAAATGAATTTACAAATGTGTAAAATTACTATTTTCCGAGACTCAGGGTGAAGACACTGATCACCGAATCGTGTTCAAAGTATCCAAGTCACAGAAAACCTCTCATGATAATGCCACACTCTCATGTTGAAAAAGGCCGAACACTGTTCATAGTGAGCCTATTCCAAAGGCATACATGTTTCAGCATTTTGGTAGCTACATAAATTTCCATGTTTTCGTTTTTTTGAAAAATCAAAGGAGTTGCTTTTATGAATGGATGATTTGGAGAACTACCTTAAGGGTTTACATCCAATTTTGCTTTGAGGAATCCTTCGGGAGATATTGTATATAAGATATTTCAAGAGATACTAAGATAGAGAATCTCTGAGAGATAAGATGCTGTCAGGGAATACTTTGAAAATATTGTGAGAGGTAACACTTCGGGGGGTAGTGTGAGGGAAGACTTCGACACAGGTACTGCGTCTGTGGTGATACTTCGAGAGTTAAGATGAGGCAAGATCTCGACACACAGATACTCTGTGTAGTCTTCGAGAGATACTGTGAGGGATTACTTCGAGAAATACTGTGAGGGAAGATTTTGAGAGATACTGTGAGGGAAGACTTCGAGACACACTGTGAGGGAAGACTTCGAGAGATACTGACAGGGACTCCTCTGACAGAGATACAGTGACGGAAGGCTCTTCCTGATACTGTGTGTGAGGGAAGTGTTGAAGAGATTCTGGTATAGAGAGGGCATTACTTAGACAAATACTGTTCTAGCAGGTCTTCAGTGAGTTTCCTTCTCGAATTTTGTTTGATAGTAAAACTGTGTGAAGGTGAAACCTTCCATTATAGCAAAATGAATCCAACCAAAACATGGCCACCAAACCTTCAGGTGCAATATGATCACAAGCACGTTTAGGAAATAAAACCATATGTTCCATCATTGGGCGTTACAAAAATGATTGCATTTGTTCAAAAGTAAAACTTCGATCAAAGTTCGAATCAATTACTTATAAACTTCGAAGTCAAACTTCGAAGTTATCAATCGATTTCGACATGGTAAAAAGACATGAAAAATACAAAAATATACCAAAATACACGCAATCTATTTTCAAAAAATTAGATATATAGATTTAAAAAATTGCCGAAATATATGAAAAATTACACGCACATCTACCTAAAATAGATCTAAAAAAATCTATTTGCAAGAAAAACAAGATAATAGATAGAATGAATTCTATCGAATAGACACGAATCTATAGATCTCGTAGATCTACTGATTTTGTCGGTTTTTGTCTAAAACGGTCTATTGGGAATTGAAACTTGTTACACTTCTCGATTTCAAGTGTAGGTCGTGTCAAACAACCACACCGACATTCCCTGGCTCTGGTTCTGCGCCTTCTTCTGCTGCTGCCTGATCTGGCCCTGTGCAGGCCCTCGTCGGTGCTGGCGCATGGCTGACGACTGTATAAGGTCCAACGTGGCCATAATTTTTCACCAAAATTGCTCCGTGTAAAGTGCACTCCATGCTAGCAGCGCTCTGGAAAACGCTGCTGCGCTTTCACCGCGCCTGGTGGCCCAGACTTCGTGAGCTGATCGCCCCCCGAACTTCGCATAACTATATTTATACCTGCGCCTTCCTAAGTGCTAAAATTTTTGTCCCTACTTAAAAAGACGGAAATTTCTGTGTTTCCGGAATTAAAGTGTCCTTGCGCATGAAAACATGAAAAATTGTCTTTTTCAGGTAGGTCATGCTCGGACATGGTAGCTGTGAAAAGGCCCTTTTCTGAATGTTGCAAGCATAGGTTTGAGGGGAAGCAAAAGTAGTGAAACAGATTGCGCTGTCTCTTACACGTGAGGTGAGTCAATCCTGACAATGAAACATTCGCATCAAGACATCATTTTTTCAATCAAAAGTGATTCTGTGATCAGTATTCCTTTGGCATCAGTAACTTCTGCCCAACATCAACGGTGACCTCTGGGTACAACCAGGCACAACCAACAGGCTCAGACCGAAACAATTTGGATGGGTTGCGGAAGGCATGTGTGATTGACTGTCAAAAGGCAACGATATCTCAACACTTTGGGAATGAATTGCGGCGATCACTCACGGTCGGGAAAAACGCCGTTTCGCTGGCAAAAAACGCCGTTTGGCTCTGAAAAAAGGCCACTGCAAAAGCGTGTTTTCTTAGATGTCATCGGGCTGTGCACACTCCTTCATACGCAGCCCTGATAATTTTCAAATAGAGCCGTGACTGGCTCTTATCCAATCAAAGAAAAACACAGTCTCTAGTCAAACCAAATAGTTGGATGAACATGGATGAACTGCATCTCAACAGATTCCCACCAGGAAGCCAGAAGAATTGTGTAGTGCTTTCACCAAACGTCTTGCATTTGAGGACACACTTGATTTGCAGAGTAACGTAGGTCTTGCCAGAATGTCCTTGTCAGATCTCACAATTCTGCCTGGCGTATAGTTGTAAGAAAAAGAAGAGGTGCAGAAGTGGGACACGTGAAACTCATGACAAACAAACAAACAAACAAACAAACCACGTAGAAAATCAAAAGCGTTCTTTTTTCAAAAAGTGTCCCTGTTCTGAAAAAGCAGTTTCCGCCGAAAAGACAAAAAGATTAACACTTAGGAAGATGCAGGTATATGTTATTGCTGTTGTTTCATGCCGTCAATGTCTCCTGTGATTATATATATATATATATGCCACGGGCAATATTTGGTACATAGCTCCAAGACATCAATTTTTGATGAATGTATTATCGTTTTTCAGGTTTTGGGAAATCATGTTCGTATTCCCTGTATATTCCATGGTGTTCTGATGGCTTTCCAGCGTTGGAATTGTCGCCACCACCACCGCAACCACCACTATCAGCCACTATCGCATCACAACCACTACTATCACCCACCCACCATTACCACCACCACTGTCACAACCACCACCACCACCACTGACGANACTATCAGCCACTATCGCATCACAACCACTACTATCACCCACCCACCATTACCACCACCACTGTCACAACCACCACCACCACCACTGACGAAAGCTTCGTTTTCACATCTTCAACTTTCAGTCTCACAGAGTCTCACAAGCAAGCTTCATTTTCACATCTTCAACTTTCAGTCTTTGAAGGAAGTCTCACACGCAAGGGTCGTTTTTTCATCTTCAACTTTCAGTTTTTGAGGGATGTCTCGCGCGCAAGCTTCGTTTTCACATCTTCAACTTTCAGTTTTTGAGGGATGTCTCGCGCGCAAGCTTCGTTTTCACATCTTCAACTTTCAGTTTTTGAGGGATATCTCGCGCGCAAGCTTCGTTTTCACATCTTCAACTTTCAGTTTTTGAGGGTTATCTCGCACGAAAGCTTCGTTTTCACAGCTTCAACTTTCAGTTTTTGAGGGTTGTCTCGCGCGCAAGCGTCATTTTCTCATCTTTAAGTCTTTAACTTTCAGTTTTTGAGGGATGTCTCACACGAAAGCTGCGTTTCTACATCTTCAACTTGCAGTTCCAACAGCGCATTCAGTAAACATCTGAGCCCTGCCATGTCTTGCCCTTGCTTGCTGCTCATCTTGGACGAGCAAGCTGTGCCAANCTTCAACTTGCAGTTCCAACAGCGCATTCAGTAAACATCTGAGCCCTGCCATGTCTTGCCCTTGCTTGCTGCTCATCTTGGACGAGCAAGCTGTGCCAATAAAAACAGTTTTTCAGCGAGCAAATGCGCCAGCGTCTGGCCGATAGGGGTTATGTGATTTTTTGGTTATCGTTTCCTTATCGTTCGGGTTATCGTTTGGGACACCTGGCTGGATCAAAAAAATCTGCAAAACAATGGTTCTGGAAAACCATCTTTTGGAAATTCTTATATAACTAATGCTGTCTTGAACAAAGCTTGAGGTTGCCGTGGAAACGACAAGCACAAACCAAAAAGGAATAGAGGAAAAGAGCGGAATCTAGAGCACCCACGCTGTTCTTGCTGCAAACAAGACCTTCATGTGTTTTCCTTTCGCCAGCTTGACGCGTTGTCACTAGCAAGAGTTGAGGCAAAAAACTGACATGTGGCCGTACTATATTTGAATTTTACTCAGCATGCAGCGCAAATAGCAGCAAACACNGACGCGTTGTCACTAGCAAGAGTTGAGGCAAAAAACTGACATGTGGCCGTACTATATTTGAATTTTACTCAGCATGCAGCGCAAATAGCAGCAAACACAGCATCACCACACAGACCAAGTACCACCTGTTCAAAAGAGGATTTTGCCGTCTGCCTATCTCTCAAACAGATGGTGAATGCTATTGAATGCCTATTTCAAGTATCGAATAACCTGCACGGTTGACTGATGACCAAGATTGAACATGAGCAAATGTTATCGTTTTTTGATGAGTGTATTATCGTTTTCCAAGCCTCAGCTGAATTTCCAAAAAATAAATCCCCTCGAATACTACTTTCCATTAACCTAAATTTTGCCTGTAGCTCATTCATATATATATATATATGGTACCCCCCCCAAAAAAAATACATTTTTGTGATTTTTACTGGCATTTACAATGTTTTTCGGCATATTTTCAGGGGATATTTTTTTTATTTTTTTGAACAAATTTTGCCATAGTTTCGAGGGGGAGTGACATATATATATAAATATAAATATATATAAATATATATGGATATACTTCCATGTACTTAGGGGAAATTTTCTCCCAGTGCGTTTGCAAACGTTTGCAAACGACCCTTGGAAGTAAAAAGTAAGAAGTAAGGCTCTCAGAAAACTTCTTAGTTCCCAGGCCCTGGGAAGTAAGAAGTAAGAAGTATGAAGTAAGGCTCTCAGAGAACTTTTTGGTTCCAAGGCCCTTGGAAGTAAGAAGTAAGAAGTAAGGCTCTCAGAAAACTTCTTACTTCCCAGACCCTTGGAAGTAAGANGCTCTCAGAGAACTTTTTGGTTCCAAGGCCCTTGGAAGTAAGAAGTAAGAAGTAAGGCTCTCAGAAAACTTCTTACTTCCCAGACCCTTGGAAGTAAGAAGTAAGAAGTAAGAAGCAAGGCTCTCAGAGAACTTTTTGGTTCCAAGGCCCTTGGAAGTAAGAAGTAAGGCTCTCAGAAAACTTCTTACTTCCCAGACCCTTGGAAGTAAGAAGTAAGAAGCAAGGCTCACAGAGAACTTTTTGCTTGCAAGGACATTGATTCAAACTTGGAAGGCCCAAGGGCCTGGGAACTAAGAAGTTTTCTGAGAGCCTTACTTCTTACTTCTTACTTCCAAGGGCCTTGGAACCAAAAAGTTCTCTGAGAGCCTTACTTCTTACTTCTTACTTCCAAGGGTCTGGGAAGTAAGAAGTTTTCTGAGAACCTTACTTCTTACTTCTTACTTCCAAAGGCCTTGGAACCAAAAAGTTCTCTGAGAGCCTTACTTCTTACTTCTTACTTCTTGGTTCTGGCCGTTTGCAAACGTTTGCAAGCGGAGGTGACGGTCATTTGCGTTAAGTACCAGTACCTCCAAGTACCTCTAAGTACCATCTAGTATCTACACCTCTCTGCAATGTTTGCTAAAACTTGTGAGACATGATGGTTCGGGCATCAAGAGGTCTTAGGAGGTCCTAGGACCTCACTGGAACCAAGAACCAAACACCAAGATTGCACAGAAAGTTTTGGGGGAATCTAGGTTCTTGGTTCTTGGTTCCAAAAGGTCCTAGGACCTCTTAGTTCTTCTTCCTTTCAGACTATGTCTTAAGTATAGTTCATACTAATGTTGGATTGAGGTTGTGACTGGAGACGGCGGTTGCTTATTTCATGCATTTAGTTTGGCCATGGCCACGGCTACTGGCAAGTCGGCGGTGAATGCGCTGACGTTGCGTTCTGAAGCAATTGCGCATCTGAAGAAGTACAAGGAGCGCTATTTGAATGACTGGGACGGATTGGCACCTTGTGGACGTCGACTTTGGAGCCAGGTCGATAGTGTTGAAGCCAAAGGCCCTGCTTTTGATACCTATTTGAAAGAAGTCGCCTCGCCCACCGCCTGGTCTTGTGAGCTCGAAGCTTCAGCTTTGGCGCGAAAATATAATATGAAAGTTGTCATTCTGCCACAAAAGTTGGACTTCGCTCCTGCAGCGCTGCACAATGTTGGCACGCAAGTTATGGCCTTGTGGTTTTTAGGGGACCACTTTGATGCCCTGGTTCCCGATTCCGGCAGTGAATTGCCTGAAGATGTGCGAGCCGTTACTGACGGTCTTCTTGTCACAATGCGTGGTGGTGGCGGCCCTGGATGTTCACAGTCACCCCAGTCCTCGCGGACAGTGTGGACTCCACTGAAGGAGTCGAAAGCTGCAACTGATGGCGACCGTGCATCGCCACATACAGTTCTTACTGACTTGACAATTTGTGGACAGGCAGATCTTGCTATGCCTCTTCATCCTGCGCAAAAGCTGCTGGATCCAAGCGATCGGGCCAGACCGTTTGGACTCCTGTGAATTCAAGACAGACAGTGTGGACAACTGCCGAAGACAATGTTTTGGATTTAGCTTTTGGTGAGAAGCCTCAGACTCGTCGGCGCTTGGTTGGCAAACAACGTGTCAGCAATGCCAGCGTTTCCAATTCAGCAGTTTTTGTGTCTTCCGAGCAACGTGGTTTCTCTGATTTGGGAGAGCATGATGAAGCCTTGCGGCCTCTGACCAAATGGGAGCAGTACAAGTCCCGTGGCTCCAAGAAGCAGAAGGCCGATGGCATCTTTGAGTGGACTTGCACCATGTGCCCATTTGTTTGTCAAGGTTCTAGTTCTTCTCAGGATTCTGTTTGCAAGAAGCGCTATGACCACGTCAAACACCACCATGACGGGGTCGGCCTGCCTGGAGGCTTGAAACGACCTGACAATGTGGTTGTCGCCAAGCCTGGCAAAAAACCCTGTTGGAAGGGTCCCCTCTGTGCCTGGGGAATCAGCCGGCAAATGCGCAGCTCCATTTCAGAGACTATCTACTATTCGGAGCGGTTGCAGCACAGGAGAAGCCACCATCCTTAAGTTCCTGTCCAAAAGTGGAAGCTGTTGTGTCGCAAAAATCAAACCACGATGGCTGCAGGCAAGGCTCAACGCCGCGTCACCAGTTTGAACTGCAAGGCAGCCAAACGCACTCTGCACATGAGTCCTGAGCTTCTTGCCAATGTGGTCACTTTTTCATGGCCTCATATTACCAAACGTAATGGTGTCCCCGCACTTTGTCTTGTCACTATGTGGATGTGTCGCTCTTGCAAGTGTATTTTGCTTCGAGTGGGCAAGTTACGCAAACATCAGTGCCGACCAGGTTTCTCAGTTGGCCTCAAGGCTTGTCAGCAGAAACGCTTGAAGACCCTGAACCTCAACCAGAACAAAGCTTCGCGCATAGACCATGGCATGGATTCGAAGCTTATCGGCAATGTGTTTTCCACAGCACGTGCCATTGTGCAAGGCACATTTCAATGCAATCATACCCAGCAATGACTTGGGTTGGTACCATGAACCTGCAACGGGCAGGTGTTTCCAAAAACAAAGCAGTTGCTGCATTGTTGCGTGATTTTGAGTGTTCTATCCTTGGTCTCCAGGAAGTGGACCTAAACTTCTCTAGCAACCTTTCTTACGTCGAAGATTGGCAGCGTTTGGGCTATTCTTGCCTCTTGGGACCCCTTGATGAAGTGAGACATATTCACCGTGCTGCTCTTCTTTCTTGCTTGCCGATTTCTCCGGTGCGGTTGGCTGGTCTTTCTGCTCCTTCCAGAAGTTGCGCTGGCGTCATCGACATTGACTGCGGTGGCGGTGTTTGTGAGAAGCTACTTGTTTGTACCTTTTATGGCACCTCTGGTGATGAAACAAATGCAGTGGAGTTGCTCACTGAAGTGGTTAAAGCTTGAACGCTGTTATCCAATAAGTGGATCATTTTGGGCGACTTCAACTTGGTACAAGATGGCTTGCCACTTGGTACGTTGCTTTCAACTGGTGTGGTCTTCAGCATGGATGAACCTTTTGGGCCCCATTTATCCCCATTTACCCATTACATGTGGCCGCCGCATAGACTACGGGCTGTGCAGCTCCACCATACATGCTACGGCGATTGATCACTGTCAAGGTGTTGGTGACCACATGGCGGTTCGGTATCAACTAAATTTGCGCACAGACTTTCTGGCGGGCATCGGCCCTCGATGTGCACATGTTTCTCGTTCTGCTTCCTTGGTGGCTTCTTGTTTTACAGATAATTGGTCGCAGGATGACTTTGACTATGCTATTCAGACGTTGGATGTTGACAAAGCTTGGCAGTTGCTTTCTGATTCAGCGGAAATGTCCATCTTTGAAGATTTCACCACCGGCCTCAGCAGAGCCCGGGAGTGGACGCCGCGGAAACGGCTTCCCCGCAGCAAGCGTGTAGCGCTTACAGACTCACCTCGGATCTCGCAGCTTCGTCGGCTTCGTCGTCGCATTGTGCAACTTGGTCAGACCCCCAATGCGGCTCGCCTTCGCGACAAGATTGCCCGTGATTTGTCCAACTTGGTGGCTTGTTTTCCTGATTTGTCTCAAATTGGCTACATCACGGCGGAACAAGAGCTCCATGTGGTTGACCAAATCTTGCTCGCGCAAGAAAAGACTGATAGAGATACTGCTTTACAACGTTGGCGTGACTCTCTTGAGCCATCATTGCACCGTCAATCCTCCTGGGTCAAGCGCGAAGCTGAGCAGCAGTTTGCCATGAACAATGCCGGTGATACTCCTGCATCAGCCGCCAATTTGCGCCAAACAGCTGTACACCCTGTTCAGTTCATCAAGCAGCCTGAGCAAATTTGGTTGCAACGCTGGACTTGCCCTGCGGAGATGTACGACAGCGAGCATTTGTCTTCTCTACAAAATTTCTTGAACCACAATCCTGCTTTGGCCGCAGCGGACGTATCGGTCGAGTGGACTGGTACCGCGCTTCGGCGTTTGTGCAAACAAATGGCAACTGATGCGTGGTCCCCTGCTTCTTTGCTGCTATTACCAGACTTGTGGTGGGATGCCTTGGCAACTTTGTGGGACACAGTTTATCAACTTGGTTGCATTCCCAAGCGATGGATGGAGGCCCGTGTTTGTTTATTACCCAAACCAGATGGAAGTTCGCGCCCCTTGAGTATTCTCAGTGTCGCGTGGCGGCTTGGTGCGCGACACATCACAAGAGCACTCCAGCGTTGGGTTGCCACTTGGATCGATTTTCGTTGTTTCGGTGGTGTGCCTAAGGGCTCCACACAGGGAGCTCATGCGCGACTGGTTCAGGCTATGCTCGACAGCTCCCAGATGTTCATCGGTCAAGACCTGTCAATTTTTTTTCGATAGTATTGTGCATCCCCACCTTCACCTGGTGCGCACTCATTTGGGCGCTCCTACCTCATTTGTTACTTTGGTGCGTGCCTTCTACGAGGGTAACAGACGTGTGTTCAGCTCTCATGGGATATTTGGAGACGCTTGGCACAGTGTTGACCGAGGCATCTTGCAAGGATGCCCGTTTTCACCCATGTTGGCGGCGGCAGCCATGTCTTTTTGGACTTCGCATGTTGCTTGCCCTGGTCTCAAGTGTTTGGCATTCATTGACGACCGATGATTTTGGAGTCAGGACGAGGAAGCCATGCTGCTGGCCAAGGCTCGCAGTGACGAGTTTGACCGCCTCTTTGGGTTTACTAAGTTTACCTGCCCATTGGCTAAGTGCCAACTGGCTTTTGCTCCTGAGACGGAACCTGGCTATCGCCTTGCCGCTCAGCTTGGCTACAAATCTGGACATTGCTTGCAGATTTTGGGTTTGCAGTATGACTTGGTGTCCTCCAAGATCTCTTTGTTGAAATTTTCTCTGGACAAAGCACGTGTCGTCTTCGGTACGTCAAGGCCGTGGCAGGGTCTTTTTGGCATAAAGTGCAACATATTCGGCGTTTGGTATTGCCTTTATTCTGTTGGGCGGCTGGTTTTGGCACTATTCCGGATTCCGACTTGATGGCTTTGCAGAAGGATCTCAAATATGTTTTTGCATAAATTTTGCTGAAGGACACCCCTTTTTTCATTTTGAAGGAAATTGTGGGATGGAACGCTTGCCCGGATTTCGCTGCACAATGGTCTACGTTGCTGGCGTGTGTTCGCGCACATTGTGACTCCAGTGCCCTCTACCTGACCGATCCAGCGCTGCAAGGGTGCTCTGGCCCCAGGTGTTTCCCGCCAGCCAATCATTGTTGCACAAACTGGACTGGTGGGTCGAGGATGCTGGCAATTTTATTTACAGGCGTGACAGTTATGGCGAGAATCGTCGTTTTCAGTTGGGATTTGACTCGTTATCTATTCTTCACGAATGGCTTTGCAACCATCATCGTGTTCAAGAGTATCAAGAGTTAGCGCGGTGCAGACGGGTCACCAAGAAATTTCACCGTGATGACCCGCAGTGTGTGTCAGGCTTGGACTTGCCAGGCCCTCCTGTTGATGCCCTATGTTTGCTTGCTGGTCATAAAATTGCTTGGTCGTCACAAGGTTCCAAATCTCTCAAGCATGCTGCTATGGCCACAGGTTGCAGTGTTTGGTACAAGTTCCCTGGTAGCCATACTTTTGATACTGATGATCCTCCATGGAATTGACGCTGTGGCTTTTACAAGCCCAGCAGAGTTCACTTGGTGTGGTCTTGTCCTGATACTGCACACTTGCGGCCCGCTGTGGAGCCTGGAAATCGGGCGGAAGAACGTTTGTTCGCCAAAGTCATCCCAGAGTGCCCTGGCCCTGCTGGAATCGCTGATTTCGACACCCATTTTGCTCAAATTTCCACCGCGATTTTGCAGTGCCTGGACAGTTTTCCCGAAATTGTGGTTGCCACAGATGGATCAGCCGATAGTAAGGCCTTGGTTGCTTCGTGGAGCATTCACTTGCCTCAGGTTTCTTTTCAATGTGCTGGAGGTTTGGCTGGCGAAGAGCAGTCAGCTTCTCGTGCCGAGATTGCTGCTATGCACAATTTTTTTTGTTTTGGATGAAATGATTGAGCGTAATTTTCGTCTCCCAAGCAAAATGCTTTTTGTGAGCGATTGTTTGTCTGCGATCGACATGGTACAGTCGGGCCATGGCGCTGCTGCTCTGTTGGGCCGGGCTTTGTTACAGTTGACTTCCAAATGTGCTGCCCATGGTATTTTTTTCCACTGGCAATGGGTATACCCAGTCACGGTCGCATCGTTCCCTCGTGGCAACCTGTTTGTGGCTATACTGAAATGCAGTTGAAGGCATGGAATGCCACGGCTGATCGTTGTGCTAAGGCTGAGTGTCAACGTTTGCTGCGGCATTCTACTCGAGCTGCTTGGAGTGAAGCTTGCAAGACTGCGGCACGGTGGGAGACCGACACCCTTTGGGCTGTCTCCCGCATCGCCGACCATAATCTGTCTTGGGAAGCCTGATCGGCCCTGGGTTGATCACTTTTCCTTTTTGTTGAGGCATCTTGGGCCCGTTTTCCAGTTGCCATTCTATCACGAAAAATCTGTAGGAGTTCAAAAGAATCTCCATCGAATTCTATGATATTTCCAAGGGAATTCTATAGGATGTCTAAAGAATTTCTATGGGATGTCTGTGATATTTCTAAGGGACATCCATGGTATTTCTATATTTCCAACGGATTTCCATGGAATTCCTGTGTGGTATCTATGGTATTCCTTTGCAATTTCTATAGAAATTCTATGGGATGCTGAAACTTGCCAGGAATCATGCTGCTAAGTGGATTTACATGTCGAGTTGTCTGTACATGTCTGTACCATATCTGCTGAAAAAAACACAGGTTTTCACAAGGCATGATGTTTCTAGTGCTAGCAACTAGCTACAAGATAGCAAAAGGTAGGTTTTTTTTTGGGGGCTAGCATGTATATATATATAATACTTAATGTCATTTTAATGTTGTTGTTTTTGCACGTCCGATGCATTCTATCTACCCAATTCGCAATGACAGTTCTGTTCAAGTGTGTGGGTGGAGGGTGAGGGTGGGGGTGGGTGGGCGGGTGGGTGCGCGTGCGGAATGTTCTGTTAAAATCTAGAGACCCGCAGCTGGTAGGTGGGGGGAAAAAACAACATTCACTTCTTCACTACACACGTTCCGAATTGAAACGAAAATGATGCTTTGAATTGACGCGAAATTGTTATGTCAAACTGGTACATCCTCGCCTTGGCGGCCATGTTTATGGTCTAGCCTTCAGCGTGTCCACTTCTCACTTCTCACACTTTGAATCCTTAACATTCTGTTTCTGTAAGAATCTTCAACCAAATTGAAGTGATAATGTTGACAAGGCCAAATTGTGATCATTATCCACACCAGCAAAAAACCTTCGAAAGATTCACCACTTCCGGACCCTTATTTGTTCCTCTATGTGGACGCATCATTGACGCGAATCGCAGCTACTCTGTTCAAATTCCAAGAAAGTGACTCCAAGTAGGCAAAATTGAACATGTTATCTGGTTCCAGCACAGCCTGCTCGTTCCACTCATTCCAAGCTGTGATGAAGAAAAGGTTTATGTCAATTGTTCTGTTCCTGCGGCGTCCCATGGCATCAAACGATCTGCGCAAACTCGCATTAAATTCAGCCGGAGACCGGATCAATGCATGCCAGCTTGCATCTCGCGGTCGGCGATCAAAACCGACAAATGCGCCCCAATACTGGATATAGCCCGGCGGAAACTCATCAAAAGGCCACTTCTGTAAATCATCAAAACTTGCCGCACCTTGGTCTGAGCACATAAAGAACTTGTCAGGTTGGCCACCTCCAGCGCCTTCGCGCCAGTGATTCGCCCATCTGTTATAACAAAATGCTGGCCAAAAATGAAAGCCACCTTTGATGTGCTGATCTAAGGTTGATCCATCGACATGTTGAAAACCCCCCAGGGTTTCCACGATGTGCATGCCACTGAAACCATTTTGCAGAGCGAGTTTGTGCCAAAGTTCCAGCATTGGCGAAGCCTGGGCCTTCATGTGCCCAATGCGATATACGAAGAAAACGGGACAACCACGAATCAACACATATTGCGGATGCTTGAAGAAGGGCAGCAAATATTTAAAATGCTCAGACCACTCTTGCTCATCTCCATAACTTTGAGTTAAGAGGGCTTCTGCTTCTGCTCCATTCCATCTTCGAGTCCAAGGTTCATTCGCCCAGGAAAGCATGAAAGGAAGGTTTGGTGCTCCATCCTTCAGCATCAGTTGAAGGATTTTGTCCATTACAACATGCCCAGGGGGTGCAAGTTCACCTGAGAACCAGTAGTGGTAGTAGACGAACCCTTGAATCCCGTACCTGCGGGCCATATCTTCCTGCCGCTTGCGAACATGGACGTTTTCCAGGTTGTAGTACCCCAACCCCCCATTTTCATACGGCACAGGTTTACGCAAAGGTGGTGAATCCAATGTCAAATTTCGCAGCAAAGTCCACTCTGTAAAGTTCTCTCCCCAAAACCGATCATTCTCAGGAACTTTGTGATATTGTGGAAAATACATTGCAAATGGTTTTGGGGCAGGTGGTATCTCCATCAAAGCCCCACCTCTGGCATTCACAAAAGAAGGGAACAATTGAACTGGAACCATCTCTCGGCTCGATTTGACGAAAAATTGACGCACGGCTTTGATCTGCTTGGCCCACGATGACACGTCCATCCCTGCCTTGTTCAACCAAAACGAACCACCAGCAATGAAATGGAGATCGCGGACGGTCCAAACTGGGCCGCAGGAGGCATACAAAACACAATATATGTTATGCATTTCGGCAGCTGCAGTCGGATCAAATTTGTGATTTCCACCCAGTTGAGTCTGCCAAGCATCATGGGTTGCGGTTGGTTCTACTTGTGGCCTAAAAATAGAACCTTGTGGCGCAATGAGTATTGGATCTATTTCGTTGTCAATCACTTGGAAAATGGAATGTACTTGGCTGGGAGTACCACACAGAGATTCCGCAGCCCGAACATACAAGTCAAAATCCGAGTTCGGGCCGATTCTCAGAAGATTGTTGAAACTGATTTGCTGACTTGCCAATTCCAATATTTGGCCAAGAAATCCATCATCTTTGTACGCAAATCTGTGCCAAGTGTCCACTTTCAAGTCTGCCAAGGGCAATTTGCCAAGCATTCCGCGGATTTGGGGAATCGAATTTTGATCTTCCAGCATCACATGCACGTGCACCAATATATCTCTGGGCATACCTTCAACGACGTTTGCCACACATGTTTTGATGGCAGGGATGTCTTTGATGTTGGAAATCTCAACTACAATGCCCACACGTTTGATGTTGTCCCCCACGGTGTCAAGCTGCCATTTTGCAAGGGTTGCATTCTGAACTACCAGGAAAAGGGCACACATCACACACAGACTTGCGACCACCGTCATCCGCCGAGCCATGGAGCGAATTTTGTTCATTGCCACAATTCGCAAAAATCACAGCGTGGTGATCAACACAAAACATATGCAGATCTCATCTATCTATCTAATTCTATATATATATATATATATATAAAACATGTTTATATATATATATATATATGTTGTATGTTGTTTCACAACACGGGCGCTGAATTATTCCACATTGTTCATGGGATTGTGTTGTTTGAACATGCATCTCTCCAAAATGCCCTTTGTATATTCATGTCCGTCAAATTGAAGATACCTAACATGGCATCCAATCCGGTCGCAATCTTCAAAAATTGGAGTTGCAAACTGCTGCCCTGAAGCCCATGCGGCGCTTTGTCTCCAATTCTCTACCAACTGGCACAATAACAACCAAATCAACACGAACATAATTTCGCACACATGTTGGCATTTTTCGCCAAAATGACTCTCAAAAACAATTTGTAGTTTAGAGACACTCAACACATTTTGCATTGGAACATGGGTCTTGAATGCCAAATATGTTTGACAAAATGGGTCATTTGCGTTAATTGCTTGAATCGCGGTTTTAATCTCTAAAAAAACTTACTGCAACAATGAAAACTTACACGATTACAACGGCATAGTCCCCAGATGGCAATGATATTTTTCGTCAATGTTCAAATTCGCAGGCAAGACCGGGACAGCAGGGAGACAAGAGGTTGTGGGTTGGATCGGGGTCGTAGGATCGGAATCTACATGAGCTGAATTGGCGCGATAGGTGGCAAGGGCGCAGCCACCCATGCGGACTACCCCTACCCCGAACACTTCGACCATCCCGACCATCGCGACAGCGCGGCCATCCCAATTGCCCCGACCGCCCCGACAGCCCAACTGACATGGACCTGGTCCTCGCCGAGGAAAGCCGCGGGAACAAGCACCTAGATGAAGGTGCCTGTTCTCACTGCTCATCTGGCCTTCAATAGCACTGAATTTGTTTCAATGCAACTCCAAATGTTTTCAAAAATGTCGATATATAGCCTCATTGTGCTGCGCCCTAGCCTGAAAACGGCTGTTTCCTTGAAGAAAGGGGAGCACAGCCCTCGCCCGCAGGCCAAAGCTGCACTCACTTGTGCACGACGTCTCTGTCTTTCCTAAGATTGAATCAACTCAACCCTCCGCTGTCTTGCCGTTTTCATGGCAAGAGCGGCTCTTTGGAGTCGATGGCTCCATATGCCACACAGCACATGATCCGCAACTACCTCATGCACACGAGATGGGGTGGCTGAAAGTGCCTCCTTCTTTCCACAACCCACCACAGAACTCAGCAAGCTAACTACCTCCCTCTGCATTGGGATTTGAGGGCGAATGTCTACACCTTGATTGAAACGTACACCACCTAACCTGCACAATGCATTACATTTCCCGTGATGCAGGCCTGCAGGCATAATGGCCTCTGGAATGAGCCCCGCCGTGTTGGTCAGTAATTTCTGAAGAACCGTCCCACACTCAGAACAACTCACTCCACAGCGTCTGGCAGCTTCAAGAGACCCGGGACAGCACAATCTGATCCTTACGAATCACCAGAAGAAAACGACGATGAAAAACCATCCAGGATGTAGCCAACTCAATCCATGGTATGCCTGTGTTACATGATACTGGTCCCTCGGAACCTTCTGGCCATCGCAAAAGTCGAGCCCACTCCACAGTCATAGAAGTAAACTCAGCACCAAAAGCAAATGATTCCAAAAGTCGTGTGTCAACTTCTCCAAAACAAAAGGCAACATTATCAACAGTCCATGCGCAATAAGCTTCACACAAAGACCTATGATCATGCAAAGTGACCTTCGATTCACCATCATTGTTCACAGAGGCAGCTCGTTTTTGGTCTTGTAGCAAAAGGTGCAAATCAAAAACCCCTTCCAAGCGCTTTTGGCCCATGTTAAAATCACGCCGAACAAGTTCAAGCTGATCAACCAAGTCTTGATGCATGTGCTTACAAGCAAAGTTGGCAACACTGTCAACATGATTATTTCCCATAGCCAAGTATCGCAACAAGGGGTCCTCGATTTCGTCCTTGTTTTGATGTGACTTCACCTTAACAAGTCGCAGTTGCACCTGCTGACGCACATGCCACAATCTTACAAGCAGGTCAGTGTGATCACAAGCAGCAAAAACATGCGGAGATGCAGCTGTGAGCGCATGTTCAGCTAAGGTAATGGCAGATTGGCTATTAACATGGGCAATACCTTGACCCACCTGTTCCGCTAAAGTCACAATGGCCGACAATTCAGCACGTAGGATGTCTTGTTCTCCTTGGCAACGTGCTGTACAAACTACCTGAAAAGAAAGAATGACCTCTGGAGACCCTTTATATTGATTGGCAAGGTGGATGCGCTCAGCATCATTTTCACACAAGTCCAAAACGGTGGCAAAGGCAGCAAAACGCGTGTTCTTTCTGGCCGGATGCATGCAAGAACCGTCGTAAACCAATGCGGTGTCCATCCGGAGGCAATCCTACTTTGAATATGACTTTTAATTGAATAACCCCAGCCCCAAGCAGGACAAGTCTGAGCACACAACATCATCTGCAGAGCTTCAAGGTTCGGATGTTGAGGTATCACCGGATGGGTCCGGCAAGAGTGATTCACATTCATAAAGATCCGCAAGCAAGGTATGAAAATGTTCACGGATGTCTGCACCAACAGGGCAAGCAAGCAATCTGTGTCTGCGGTCTGGCTGTTGACAGAATTCACAATTGCCAGTAGCCCCTGGGGGCCACTTCTGTTTTTGGCTTGCAAATTGGGTATGCGCCCGCAAGTTCACGGATAAGCTTCCATCTTTTGCAGTCGTCATAGCGCAGTAAAACCTGCATGGTTTCATCAAGGGAGATGTCAGGCAAACGATACCATTTGGTGCGTGCAGTGTGCATCATCACAAGCTTATCAAGCCATGCAAGTTTCAGGAATCGCGCAAAACGTTGGATGCTCGATTGCAAGAATGGAAATTACAGGAAGGCTGTCACATGGACACTACCGGACGCGTCAAGTTTCCAATCAATGTTCCCTAACATGTACGCAAGAGCAGCTGCTGGACCATGCACATGTTGCAAACCGCCTCTAAACTGCGAACGCATTCTAAAAAATGCATTGCAAGTGGCTTCAGATTGCTGCATCAAGAAAGCCCTGGCGGTGGAAAGTGCCCTGAGTTCAACCAAAACTCCGGATCCAAAACACCACCCTGTGTGAAAACCAGAGCAATCGCCGGTGACAAACTCTGATTATGACCAAGCAAGGCATGGGCGCTTTTAGAACGCAAGAGTTGCATGTTTTCCCCTGAAGGAGGTTTGATTTCAGCACCATGGGGTGCAGCTGGACAAACATTCGCACGCAACATTGCTTCCTTGACACTGAGAGCATGTGGCATGGCTTGGCTTGCAGGCGCTCCAATCTAGCAATGCCCAATTCATTTCAACCGCTATACTGCAACTGGAAACCCAGGTTAGCCGCAGAGGATTTTTGCTGCAAAGTTTGGCCGGGCGTAACTTGCTGGACATAGTCTTGAATGATAGAGGAATGTTGGTTGGCGGTTGTCCAACACCAGGTTTTGCTCCAATCAATCTCAACTCCAGCGGCACCTGTCACCAAGGTTGTTTTTTGCAGGACTGGCAAATGAAGTTCTACAGTACCATGGAGCCACGACCAATTATCTGCATACGCTGAGAGCATAGATTGATCAGCATTGGGCATAACTGAACGGCATTGGGTAATCCAGGTAGTAGCCAGGGAGATCATGGCTAATACACTGAACTGGTCACCCCTCGGGAAAGCCAGAGGTACCGAACCAACTTCAAACACCTGATTGTGTTCTATATGCAGTGGAGGCAGCACCTCGCTGTGGCAGCAAACCTGTGACTTCAAGTGGGATCCATGCACAAAGGACCTTGGTGATTTGGGGTGTGGCCATGGCAGCCCACAATGATAGATCTGGGGAAGGACCGTAATGGGACGTGTTTGATCCGCTCTTGATATATCTTCAGTTTTCGATAAAAGGCAAACTAGACTATGCATGAACGAGGCTGGAAAACCACTGTGGCAACTCGCAAGAATCCTGGCTAACTCACGCAACAGAGTCCAAGGCAAAAGCTTGAGTTCTTGAGCACTAATCAAGTCTGTGCCTCTGGCGGAATGCGCCTTCAGGCGTTTCGTAGCTTGCGACCAAGCTATGGGGTCTTGCAAGTCAACAGCGATGTCAGGACGAGTTGGCAGTTGAAAACAAGTCATTGAATCCACTTTCAGCCTCAGTTATAGATACGAAGTGCATGTCGTCTTCGTCTCGTGTGCAGATTGGCTTCCAAAAAGAATCCAAATGTTTGGCAAGGTCAGCCGGATTGATGACAAATTGTTGTTGAATGACCGTCACTTCATGTTCCCAATCAAGAACCTCGCAAGCGGTGGTGGCAATAAAACAGTCTTCTTGGCTTGGGCCTCCCCCAGTGCAATTTGGTAGTCAGCGGACAACTGCTGGATTTCACTGTGAAGTCTGCATAAACCACATGACGATTGGAAGTCTCAGGAACAATGACAGCATCAAAGGAAATCTTACAACCAATCTCTCACACCCTCGGCAAACCTGGACTTCTGACATTGGCATAGGCATGTTTTATCAAGGTGTCTTCCAAAAGCAGCTTTCTGTTGTTGAATCATCTCCCCATGTCGCAGAGATTTGTCCGCTTGAAATCTCGCAATTAGTTCCTGTGTAGTATTGGCATTCTTGGGTCCATTCTTTTCAAAGTGAACTAATCTCCGATGCAAGGATTCTATCCTACGGACTTGGATGATTTGACGACAGCTGGACATGGTGAGAACTTCAGTGGATGGCTCGTAACTACCACAACAGGCCACTTTGGTCTGGGCACTTGACAAATTTCACTTTTTGACAGCGGCCTCTGTAGGCCTTGCCCAGCTTTGAAAAGGCGCCATGGCCTTGTCGCAAGACATGGTCAATTTGCTTTTCAACTGCTTGACCCCATTCAGGAATCGTTTGAGCAGCACTAACTTCACCTGTGTCGTCCTGCATGCGTTGCCAAGTGTCATCAGACAATCAAAACTCCACAAAGGACTTGGGAAATTTGAGGTGATGTGCAAAGATTGTTGGACTTGGCAAGGTGATCTGGAAAACAACAGAGGCATGTGTAGCAAGCCATGTAGTGTCAAGGACCTCAATGGACGAGACAGGGTCACCTGCTTGCAAGTGCAAGACATGTCAACTGCGTACATTTTTCGGTATAGCTGGTCTAAAGAGCGGCAACCCTGAGACTCTAACAACGGCCATGATTGAAAGGCATCCACATCCATGTTCATGTCACCAAGAATCAAAAGTGCAAAGACACTTTGTCAAGTTGTCTCCTGGCAGTGTCAAGAAGCTGGTTGTTGAACTCTACTGCACCGGCACCTGAAACTGGACGGCAGTACAGGACCATGATCTGAACATGTGATTGTCCCAACCGTGCAATGCAGCGCAGCATTCTAGTGCTGATGGACACCCCATCAGGGATGTCAAGCAGCGCTGGTCTCATAGGAATTGTGACCGCAAGAGCAGCACCTGAGGCCTTACCACGCTGACTGGCGTGCCCTGAGGCAGTTTCAGAAAGAGATGGTACTGGCGGGCTCCAGAACATACGGCAGTTGGCTGATTTCATTTCGGAGGAAAATTTCTTTTGTACTACTTCCGTAGCTGCGGTTTCTGACATGGTGATTACATGCAGGCCATAATTTTTCAGAAGATCCACATAGATATTTGATCTTTTGGCTGTACATGTGGGGTTGGTTATGCAGAATCGAATTGACGAATTGACGTACATGGGTCCAGTGCTGGACCTGGGTTTGCGGCTTCGCCATATCGGATGGCAGCAACTGGATTTGGCCTCCATGTTGAGATTGCAACATGCGCAGTGGCTTGCCAACTGTACACAACAGGATAGCCAGCGGTTGCATGACATAGCAAGCGCGAAACAAGCTGAAAAAAGGGCAAACAGCCTTTGTGGTTTCGACTACCAACACCCGGCAGGCTCAGCAAAGTAAACACAAAGGGAATTGTCAGCACACCCATCAAAATCCATGGACAAACGTACAAAGGAAACCCCACAAATACAGCAAGAGTGAAAAAGGTAGCTGATAGCTGGGTGTGGCTGGCTAGTCACGAGCCACTCATATCTGCATCATCACCATTGTTGTTGGCCTTTCGCTTGGGCTTCTGTTGCATGAGGGCCTTCAGCTCATTCATATTCGTCTGGAAATTCGTGGTCTGCTGTTGCAAGCCTTGTGCAAAAGAATTGGAAAGGTCAGTGCTGATTCCTTTCAATCGCTCATCCAGATGCGACCTGATGGCTTTATCTCGGCCAAGTTGTCTTGGTTCATTTGATCCATTTGGGAAGTCTGACTCTTCTGATGGTCTTGACTGGTTTTCACCGCTTCTTCAAGCTTGTTGAGGCGATCTGTCTGCTGCGCAAACTTCTGCTCAGTAGGGCCCATGGCCTGGGCAGCAGGTGCTCCTGCAGGTGCAATTGCTTGTTGTGGTTTGGGACCAGAGTATGCCGCCCAGGGGTCTCCTATTAACCGCGCATTGGACATGTTGGCAAAGCTGGATGTTCTGGGAGCAGCCGGTGACGGTTTCGGTCCGGCGATGATGGGGTTACTTGTCGGATGATATTTGCTCTGCATTGCCTCACCAAAAACGGAGACCCGTTAAAGTGCGAAGGAGCAACAGGAGGGTCAGACCCCGAACCCGCGGACCAACAGCCTGTAGGGGTTTCAGGGTCCACGCAGCATGCGTGGCCCAGGCCAAAAGCATCTTGTTGGTGACCCCATATGGCAGACTTTCAAGATTGAAATTCCTGGAGGTATCCACATCTGTCGGGGCTCCACATTGGGAAACACAACTTTCCAGGCATCGTCAAATGCAGCTTTTGGGACACGCAAAGCAAACCGTCCATTCTGTTTCACAAGGCCTCCAGACTCTGGCAGCTTGGTGGCTTGAACTGTTGCGGACCGCAGATCAAAGGAGCTGTCAAACCAAATCATCTTCCAACCATTGTGAGGTTTGCCATCTTTCATCTTCGGTGTCAACCACAGGAAATTGAAACCGCTAAGCTTCAAGAACGGAGCAAAGCCGTCTTCTTTCAAAAGGCAATGGACCTGAATGGAAGTGGCATCATTGGGCGTGGTTTGGGTCTTACAGACACCAGGATGTCATCAACTCCTGGAAAGGCTTTGAGGCTCTTGTATGGGTTGTTGCAAATTTCCTGCCAGCTCTCGGGCCATTCATGCTTCCACCAAGTCACAGCAGCCAAAACGGTGGTGTGTGCGGCAATGTTGTGCCCATCACCTTGCTTCAGGGTGACTTTCTTCTCACCACATTGAACCATGACTGCTGCTACAAGCACGTTGCGGCCTCTCTCATCGATGCATGGAATGGTGATCTGCTCATGTTTCAACTGCGTGGCAGTGGGGAGTTCCCCAACAACGACCAGTGCCAATTCATCTTTGGACAAGACCTCTGCTGCCGGAGCCAAGGCAATGCATTTTGTGGCGTGCACATGTGATATCCATTAAGGTGTCCCCCAATTTTTCGCAAATGGGCGGCAGGCAATCCGATTTCATATGCAAGAACTCCTTCCAGTGCTCGATAATTTTCGGGGTTCGGCGTGAGAGTCTGCTTTTTCTTCTTGGCAGCGGCGGCTGATTGCGATGGCAGGGTTCGCTCTTGGCAATGCAAGGTCACACTTATACGGATGACGTCAATGGCAAAAGCAATTTTTCAGGCTTTGTCATGTTCAAGACAGGAGACAAATCTCGTGTTCCGACTTTGGACATCACATGCTCAGCAATTCTTCGTGGTCCGTGAAAGACCGCGCCCCTCCTCCAACAAAGTGCAGGCAATCGCATTTTTGATTTAGGTGCGAAATCCATTCTTGGTGCCATTTTCAAAACCCCCGTGAAGTTCAAGCACATAGTCACATAGTGGATAGCGAGATGAGTCTTGTCACGACACCAGATCTGTGAAAGCATGACCTCATCACACATTGTCGTTTGCCTTGCGCAATGACACGAGATTCCAAAGCGCCGACTGTGAGCCATGACACGGAATGCAGTAGCTGTTTCAAGGTCGCAATGGTCAAGTTGGCTGGAAATTTTCCAAACCAAATCTGCTTGGAAACGTGTTTCAGCTTCGTGGGCAAACTCTGATCATCATCGCAACAGATCACTAGGAACTGGGCAAGCTGTCTCATTCGGTGCAAAGGAAAGCGTGGCAAGGTTGGTGCTGCATCTCAGTGTGCAATGAAAACCAAAGTGTTTCAGGTCATGATCAGTGAGGAGATTCTGCAAAAATCCGATGATCACCATGGCATGTTCAGCCGGGCCAGCAACTTCAATCTTCAGTTGGAAAGCATGGGTTGTCAACAACCTGACACATGCAATGCTGAACTACCTAGCAATCGGCTTGGAAAACGGTTGCAATGGAGAAAATCCAAGCCCGCGTGTGAAAAAAATATCATGCGCTGCAGGGTTCCGGCATGCCTGGCCGTGGAAGTCAGCGAGTTTGCTCTTGAAATGGTCTTGCATCCATGTCCACACGTCTTGATCCGTTTGGGTCACAAACAAACCCTCAGGACAAACCGCAGCTGCAAGTGTCTTGGCATGAGAATGATTGCACTGAATAAGGTCAGCAGGCACCAATGTAGGCAGAACATCATCGTCATCTGAAGAAACAACTTGGAAAGCATGTAAACAAAACTCAAGTACTTGTTTTCTCTCAATTCCAATCTGGATGTGAAAATGGAAAATCTGGCCATTGACACAAATTTGCATGACCTCGAATGTGGAAACAGGCACAGTCGCAGGCAAGTGTGATCGAGAAACCTCGGCATCGGCTTCGTGACATGCTTGGAATCCATCACTTGATATCAGTTGTCCAGAAAACATTCTCTGGCACTTTGCCATCAATCAGGCCATATTGGAGATTGGCAATGCAAGCTTTCTGATGGTTAGTCAGGTCCTGGGATGGAGGTGGCAAAGACAAGCAAAGTTCCTGGACCATGAGGGACTGGAGATTGACCTGATTCGAGCGCCAATTCAGGAAATCAAAGCTAGACTTGGGGAGGGGTGGCAACAGCATGTCATGCAAGTAGCACAGCGACGCAAAACCTTTCAAGGTGCAGCCGACATGAGCCCAAGTTTGACAGTAGCTAAGCTCCACAAACATGATCCAGAACAGCAAGCCCTCCTACGCACATCTCTCAATGGAACCTTCTTCACAGCAGACCATCTGACTCATCGCAAAGAAGAGCATGATGGAAGTTGTAGGTTTTGCGAAGCTCCCGATAGCCAGTTGCACAGACATGGGAAGTGCCCGTTTTTTCAATCATGCCGAGAACATCTCACCCAGGAGCAAATAGACACCGTGTTAGGATTACCACCAATAGTAGCAACACATGGGTGGGTGCCTACCCCACCAAGTATATCCGTGTTTCGAAAACACTGCCAGGAGCTACCAGATGAAACTGACCAGTTCCAGTGGCCGCCACATGTGGAGGAATTGGTTCACATGTTCACCGATGGCGCGTGTTTAGCACCCACCAGCCCATGGTGTCGCTTAGCTAGCTGGGGAGTAGTAGTAGGGTCAGCTGAACTAGACAAGTTCTTTCCAGTGTCCAATGGCCTGGTGCCTGGTTCCAGGCCGTTTGCAAACCGCAGCCAGGGCAGAAATCTTTGCAGTCATTTCCGCATTCGAATTGGCACTGCGACTCCGCAGACCATGACTGTTTCAAAGAGGATGTGATCGGATTGTTTCTAATCATAAAGATGCAGACCTCTGGAATCGACTGAAAGCACTTTTTCACCATGTTGGTCACCTTTTACAGCATGTTGGTAAGGTAGTGAGTCATCAGGATGTCAACCAAGCCGTGGATGAGGCAGAGGCATGGATCTTTCGAGGAAATTCTGCTGCCGATAGTACTGCTTTTTCCGCCTTTCACTGTTTCCCACAGGTTCTGCAGGTATGGCAACAGGTATATTCTGATGTGGCACATGTTGGAATCATGCGGGACCAGTTGCATAGAGTGATCCTTCAGGTGGGACAGAAATCTTTTATGCAGCCAGTGCAATCCAGCAAACCTACACATGAGAAGCCCAGAATTTCTCCATCACAAGTCAAGGTTTTCCAGCCGGTTGAGATCGATATCAATACACTGGCGAAGCGATGGTTTTTTCCAGAAGCGTCACAGGTCGTACGATGGTTGATTTCTTTGGTTGACACAGGGTCCCCGGTGAAACATTTATCATGGTTCCAACTGAGTATCCTTTTCGAGTACCAAACGAAGATTCCTGGAATACAGTATCGACCCTCAAGCAAGAAATATCATGTGGCTGAGCACAGGTCTAAACTGAATTTCGTGCGACGTACGAATCAATTCTCGAAGTGGGTGCAGGGTGTCTATCCTGACCAATGCGCTGTCCTTCATCTTCGACCACACTCAGCCGTAATTTCTTTTTGGACAATGACGATCGCTATGCAGGTGAAGCCGTGCTTGGTTGAACTCATGGATCAATTACTCCATGAGTGTCAGCCGAAATTCACACAGGTCAGACAGCTGTGTGCCGTCTGACCGTGTAGAAAGGATTCTTGCGTACCTCCGCAATCTGCCGAGGGAGCCAGACAGTCCGAAAATCTGTCCGAAAATCTGATGGTTAGTCAGGGAGATGGGAGCACCTGAAATCAAATGACCAACTCCGACATCACAGACCTGCAAAGATGAGGTTTTCACACGCAGTTCAACGAACTTGGCAACTAGATCAGCAGGATCAAGTTGTTGCAGAATCTTCTCCAAACAGTTGAGAGCATTGGCCGAGGTCACCAAAGCATGCGGTGGACAGATCTGATTTCCCAGGCGACGATAAGCTTGTCCCATTGATTTGGTACGAAATGGGTTCCTGACGCAGCATGCAAAAGCCACAGCTCACATGGATGCCAATAACGTGGCTTGGAATCTTGACCAATCACAAAATGGTTCATCAGGCATTCAATCTTTCAATGGACATTTTGTGCTGTGAGCCATAGGATGCAACCAATGCGGGTATCTTTTCGTCTACCTTGTAGAATCTTGATTGCAAGACATTGTCAGGTGACACAATCCGTCTCTTGGCAGGTGGTAGCAGTTCATGGCAGGCAGGCAAAGACAAGACAAACTGGTCAGGACAAATGCGTGGGTCAGTCAGGAATGACATTGACAACACAGCATCCCAAGTGGCCGGGAAATTGCCTCGACACGGAGACCAACCCTGAAATGGCACTGGATGTACAACAGGGTCTTCAACCCTAAGGGCATAAGCAAGCCAACGGGCTCGGGCAATTGGCAAAATGTCTGATGCTTCCAAGACATGAGAGTGATGCAGATTGTATCCTGCCCACCTCAAGCTTCGAACCAAATACTGAAGATGCTCATGAGCCATGAAAGCGCAGACCTGTTCCAGTGCTATCATGCGAGGTCTAAGCATTTTACACTTCGCAATGGCCTGGAAAAGGACTTTGCCATCTTCAGGCATCATGCCGGATGCATCCCCTGCAGAGCTCCATGTTTGACCATGTTGCGGACAGTGTGACTATGTCAGGTTGCCATGCGCATGCCAGTTCAATCCAGTGTTGTCCAGAAACATCAGTATGCACAACCAAGTCTTTGTGCTTACTGGAGAGGTCTGGATTCACACCGGTCATGCCACTCACAAGTGGTGTGTCAAAACTCACAGGGTAGGCAAATGCTGCATCTAGGTCCAACTCAAGAGCAAGCGTGCGACATTCAAATCCAAGCTGTGTGCTGAGAAAGTCAAGGGCTGTTCGCCAACCCCCGCAAGCACCTAAAAACATCTCAATCACCCTGAGCGGCCAGGTGTTCTGCTGCAAAAAGGGCAAAGGCTTGGTGATGGCATCAACCTCCAAATCAAACCTTGGATCCTGCGGGAAAGTGGAAATCCCATGCAACATGTACTTGGTATTGGTCAATGGTGAAGTTATATTAGCGACATCTGAGGCTGATTTAGTGGCATCTGAAGCTGGATGGCTCCCACACAACCTCCAACAGTGGAAAGCTCCACTACCAATGGGTGNGACAATGCAGTCTGGAACCATGCTAGGGGCAGGCAATGCTTGCTAGAGCCTACTTCATTGCAGTCTGCAACCATGCTAGTGGCCATGCTTGCGATAGCAGTCTCATTGCAGTCTGCAACCATGCTAGTGGCTGGCAATGCTTGCTCTAGCTGAGAAAAAGATTGCTAGATCACACTTATAACAAAAAAGGCTAGAAGATNGCTGGCAATGCTTGCTCTAGCTGAGAAAAAGATTGCTAGATCACACTTATAACAAAAAAGGCTAGAAGATGTTGCTCCAGTTACACTTACTAAATGTTTCACACACACATTTATATATATATATATGTATATATATATATATACATATGCATACATATATACATATATCTATATGCATAATATGTCTAATAGGATGATGTGTATACACATGCCTTGGTAGTTAAAGATTTCATCAATTTTACAGGATACCACCCAGGAGATCCCATGTATTCAACCGACCGTGTGAGTCCCATGTATTCAACCGACCGTGTGAGCCAACCTACCAACCCACCAGCTTCACCGACATCTTTCCCTGGGCTACATATGTTGGCTCCTCAAAATGAAGCTGAAGGGCAATGGAATCCCAGTGGCCAATCACAGCACACCATGTGAAAGTTTCAAACATTATCTTGTGAAAAAAGGGAATCAGAACTATCCCACTGTTTGCATTCGTCCCCCAGTTGGAAATTCAAAACTTGGGCCTTCATGGCGCCATCTTGTGTTGTTCAACTCCCATCCCATTGTGCAGCAATTCAGGTTTCCGGGTTCCTTCAACAGTCCCCGCATTCCAGGACGGTTTTTCCCCACTTTTTCCAGTGTGATCAGGCCAGAGTTGCAGAGCCATTGCACAGTCGCTAGATTGACGCCATCAGGAGTTTTTCTTGATGTAGGGGTCCCCACACCCAAACATGAAATATGGTAGAGTCAATTCACCATGCACATCCCTTTTTGCAGGATTTTTTCACCATCACCTGCATGGCATCAACCACTCGCTGGAGGCGGGCAAACGATTTGGTCAGTGTGAACTCAAGAGGATTCAACAGTTTCAAAAGTTCAGTGNACCACTCGCTGGAGGCGGGCAAACGATTTGGTCAGTGTGAACTCAAGAGGATTCAACAGTTTCAAAAGTTCAGTGGTCCTTCATTTTTTATCCAAACATTGAATTGACTATCATCTTTTATCCAAACACCACTAAACTATCATCTTCTATCCAAACACCATTTAAACTATCATCTTCTATCCAAATACCATGACCATGGCCATATACATGGCCCCATCACGCATTTCCCTCCCGTTCGGGCTGACTC
>BGPT01003208.1:24647-49962 GCA_003297045.1 Symbiodinium sp. clade C Y103 | reverse complement strand
TTTATGATTACAATTTTTAACTAGTGAATGAAATAGGAAATTAATGGTTAAGAGATTTAAAGTTAGAGGATTTTACATAAGACATTAATTACGAGAAACCAATAAATAATAATGAAATACAAAATAATTCTGAAATATTGGAAGTAGATAAGATGACATGACAAAGAAGCGGAACAAATAATAGAAATTATGATGAAGAAATATAGCTACAGAAAATTATTCATTAGTAAAGATTATTGGAATAGATTGCTAGGATAGGAGATTTTTATCAGGAATAATTAAAATACAATAATAAAAGTCTTAAGTTGGAACCTTCTTTTACATATAGGAACATCCAACATAATATTATTAATAAGAGGAAAGATTAAAAGAAGCTTATTTTACTGATATTATATTTTACATTATTATCTTGAATCTTTCTTTATGTTATAATTATCTGATATTTTATTATCTGTAATTATTTTGAATGGTCTTATCTTTACCCATCATTTTCTATTTCATTCTTCTTTGTACACTTCTTTTAATATAGAAGATCTCACATTCAGCTACAGAAAGGATCGTAATGCCAAGAGTCTTTCCAGCCTGTTCCCGCGGTCTTATTGTCAATTATTCCTGCATTTTGGGTCCTTATGACTTACCTTCCCGTTCCTTTCACTCTCTCCTCACTCCACGGCCTGGTCTGCTCGCTTCTCACCATTTATTACTGTGTCTCGGATATCATTCTAAGCCTTTCAATGATCCTCTCTTCACTCCTTTGTTCCGGGACGGTCTTTCAGTCTCATATCCTCTCCTTACAGTATGAACCGGGCTAAGGAACCGTGAGTGACGTGCTCCGCTCCTCGCTCCTCCGTCACTCATGGTCTGTTCGTGTGAGTCACTCGCGTTCCCATCACTCACATACCATTCGTGCCGGCTCCGCCGAGTGGAAGGGAGAAGGAACGACGAACGTAATGGAAAGGAGCGGCACCACCAGACTGTTACCAAAGGCTTGAGTTCTTCATCCAAGTTCTCAGGGTCTTGTGTCCCAACCTTACAGACGCTTCCCACGCCCGGCTCGTTCCTTTCCCCGTCAGTCACTTCGCCAGGCGTTACCCCACCCACCCCGTACACTCACAACCCTTTACCCAACCCATCCCTCCACTTCCTCTCTCTGTTCCTTACGCCTCTCTACCTCGCACCTTCGGCCTCGTGTCTTACGTCACTCGTCACCACCTTTCCCCTACCGTCCCTGAACGAGGTGAAGGTTGAACGAAGAGAAACCGAGCCGAGTGATAAGGGACGGTAGAGAGGGAAGCAGGGCGAGAGAAGATGAGTGAGTAAGGCGAGGACAAGTTACACCAGACCAAGAGACAAGACATGAGAATCGATTGTGTGACGAGGGAAGTGGTAATGAGTTGAGAGGACATGGAATCTCTTACAATCACTTCTCAATCATTAAGCCGCGAGGCGCTTTGCCGAGCACGGAGTGAGGCACGAGGGACGTGAGAGACGAGCGGGTGAGTAAGGAGGGAGGGATAAGGAAGGGACGGGAGCGAAGTGGATGACAAGGAGCTGAGCGACCCACGGGTGTTCCAAGGACTAGAGAGATAGCCCGAGGAAATCAATGGCAGGAAGTCAATATCCTTTCCATTCCGTGGCTCGTTCCATGTCTCACTCCGTGGTCCTCGTTCCGTAGTCACTCGCACGAAGAGATAGACGAGACCAGACGAATGGAGGTGATACGCTCCCTTTATCATCACTTCCCGCTTCACCTCTCACGTCATCTCTCTCGTCACTCTCTCTACACACTTCATACACTCCTTTACAGCTGGTGATTGATGGTGAAGCTGTCACAAAGAGACGGTAAGGCCAAGAGCTAGAAAGATTCCTCGTAAAGACCGGTGGTTACAGTGATTCGTCAGAGATTCCATGGTCCAGTTCTTACCAGTCATATCTTCTCCTTATCTGATGCTTTTTAATGTCTGGAGTGAACCCTCGCCTCTCTGCTTCTCATCTCGTGCCTTACCGTTCCCGTGAGCTGGAATTACATTGTCGGTTCCAGAGATCATAGGCTGGGTGGTAATCTCTAAGGCTGTGTCTGTAATCTCCTGTGTCTCACGTAATCTCCACCCATCCAGTCCTTACCTCATGCCATCTATTAACCGTTCATCCTTGGTCTTTCCACGTCTGGTTCCTTCTACTCTTCGGTCCTTACGGTCTTAATGTCGGTTCGTCTTGTGTTCCTCCTTACCTTCACTCCTGTTCCCCATCATCAGGTGAGCCGTGAGGTGAAGCATGAGCCGAGGGGCGAGACTGGGGGAACAGGGATGCAGGGAGTGAAGGGAGACAGAGCGAGGGTACGAGACGAGTGTACGTGAACGACTAGAAGACATGGCAAAGACCAGGAAATAAGGATTGAAAATAAGAGGATTTTACAGATTAAATAACAGAAAAGAATATTAAATAGATTAAATATTACGAGAAGACTATTGACCACTCCCTAGGCTGTGCTTATGACTCGAGCACCGTTCACTTGATTTACTCGGGTCTGGTTACACCTGTCTATGATTACCTCTTCCAGTTCCATCCTGTTGACCGCGGGTTACGGGCTGTAAGGTAAGGAATGAAGGTGGTAAAGGTAAGGTATGAACCGACATTAGAGTGACGTAGGGTGTGACTAAGAGGCGAAGAGTCGATCGGTCTTACATTCGTCTCTCCATCTCATACTCGTCCCTTTCATTGCTACTGCCGGGGTAAGACAAGTGACTACAGAGAGCCGTGAGTGACGAGCATCCGACGTAAGGAGGCATGGAGGAGCGAATGGTAAAGGATAATAAACTTAAAGTGATTCAAAGATTTGTATTCATATAATTTACAGGATTCTTTTCACTTCATAATTAATATCATGTAATAGAAGATTTAATCCAGAAATTATTGATCATAAAGTAAACAACCATTAAGAAGAAGATATAGATAGAGAAAGAGAATTAATATGTAGAAATTATCCGTAATCTTTAATAATAAGAAAGAATATTGAAAGTAAAAAACCATGAGAAATAAGATGAAGGTAAGAGAAATGGAATTATAAATATTAATACAGCATATTTTAGATGAGGAAATAAGATGAATTTATTAACTTCTTACCTGTAACACTTCATATTATAGATTTATTGTCAGTTAATTGCTTCCTTAATAAATATATAATATCTGTAAATCCTTGAAAATAAGAAGCTGTGTCTAGGGAGATAACTGTCACTCAATAATTCCCTGTGATCGCTACGCTCATTCAATTCTCACAAGCTGTCTCTAGGCACATTCTACCCTCGGAACTCTCGTCATTCATCTGGGGCTCTAACCACCTGTCTAACCGTCCTTCTATCGGGTCTCATGTCGTATGTTGAAGGGACTGTAAGGAACTGACCGTGAGACACACCGCGCCCCTCGTCCCGCTTCACTTCACTCGCCTTACACTCCACCCCGTAGGGACCGACCGTAGGGAGGGACCGGAGGTGGTGGGAAAGGAAGTGTGACTAGATGGCGTAGACTGGGAGCGGCCCGGAAGACTGAACGAAGAGCAAAGAATCCGAGGCGAGAATGATAATGATGGCATCCGAAAGGCACGAGGTAACGGCTGATAAGGAGATGACATAGACCCAACCCTCGGCAGCTGAGTGAAGGTTACACGGCTAGACCCGGAAGATTCACGTAAAGACCGGCGTAGCGTAAGACAGGAGGATACAAATGATGGATTCTTAGGCGATAAGATGTGACTGTAAGATGAGGGACAAAGGACCGAGACTGTAAGGAACGACCGAGGAGACAGTGAGGCAAGGGAAGAGGGACGAGACACGGTAAGTGAGATGTAGACCGGAGTGACTCACAGACGACGGTTGGACCAGGAGAGAAGGATATTAAGACAACAAATCCCCAGAAATAACTAAAATAAAGTGATGAAAGACCAATAGATAAAGAGATGAAAGACAAAGAACCTTATAAAACCTACAGATTAGAAAATAATATCAGGAAATCCTGGCTTTGAGGAAGATGTAATCCTATATAATATACTGTAGTTAAAGAAGTTCTGTTCCAATCAAAATAATTTCCATAATACATTTCTCTATTCCAGGTACAAAGGATATGATGGAATTTCTAATGGAGAATTCTTCCCGTTCACAGGCCGTCTATCTCCTCGTAATCTTCATCCACATGCCATATCATTCTCCGCCTCTCTTTCCAGTCATTTTATCTCCCACCATACGCTCCCATCCCACTTCACTCACTCCATTCCTCGTAACCGTCTTTCATTTGTTGAGATTAGTCCGAGTCAAGTGAAGTGGAAGTGAGGAGGGAATGAGTGAGGTACGAGTGATAGACCGACGAGCTGGAATGGAACAGACGAAGGACGAGTGAGACAGTGAAAGACGGTGGAGAGAGCGAGTGACTGACACACGAAGGGAAAAGGAAGCGGCCTGAGTCGGTCACCCGTGGTCGGCTGTTCCCTTCTCATCCCCTTACCGCTCCCGTCACTTACGTTCCGTCCGGAGGAGATGAGTGAGGGAACCCGACCGAAGAGAGAGGTGACCGACACGAAGCGAAGGACGGACGGGGCGACACACGTGGCTCACTCCGTTTCTCTGCTCGTCCTCTCGCATGCCACGTGTGTCGTCCCTTCCTCTCCACTCAACCGCTCCGCTTCTTTTAATCTCATCCAAATCTCTAGGATAACTTCCGTAATGAGAGGTAACATACAGACCATGTAATCTCTGAAGACTTCCAACATCCACCTTATACATCTCTCTACACAACATATGATTCGGAGAAGGAACCTACCGTGTACCTCCTCATCCTCTACCCCGGTCTCTTCGTGTCACGTGGCGTAGCGTAAGGGAATGTAAGACGAACCGAAAGGAAGGGTGGGGAACGTAAGGGACCCGCCCGTACACTCGCCCCGCTCGCTTCACTCACTTCACTCGTTACCTCGCTCAGCTCGTTCCACTCGCGAGGCTTAATGGATGGAGTGAAGTGAAAGGGAAGGTAAGGGAAGTGTAAAGGGACGGTGGTTAGGTGAGGTGGCCGGGGCGTAACGACTAGAGGAACGGGCCACGCTCATTCACTTCCTACCTCATGGTCCGGGAGTTGTCATTACATTCACCTTTCCACGGCCTGCATTGATGATACGGAACTTGTCTACCTTGGCTCTTCCTCACGGCTACAACAGACTGGATGGGAGTCACCTGAGCTGTGAGGAATCGAGTGAACCACCTATAGACACTTCACTACAGCATTTCACACTTATTTTCTGATAATTAATTAATTCTTGACTTTATATCTCTTAACCTCACCTTAATAATAGAGAATTTTACAGATAGAATTATTTACAGATATTATATATTATGAGAAGTCTTTTGTAGAGAATTATATTATGGATTTTATCTTCCATCTTAATTCTCTTTCCTTTCGGATCTTCTTTCAGGGTCATCTATCTACGGGTTACTCGCCTAGTCTGGTGGTTGTTACTCGTCACATGATCCACTTCACAGGTCACCTCATAACCTTCCTTACACGCCTCGCGTCACGTAATCTCCGCCCGTTCCCACGTCTCCGCCACCCGTTCGGTCTCTCACTCCCTACGGTCATTCGTTACCTCACGGTGTCTACGACGTGTAATGAGTGAAGAGTGTAGAGAGTTGTGAGGTGTGAGGAAAGGAACGTAGCGGAGCGGCTCGTAAGGAGTGGCGGGGTTAGAGGCGGGTGACACGAAGAGAGACACAACCCCCGCCCCCGCGTCTCTTCGTCCGTCATCTCCTCCCATTCACCGTCACGTCCCTCGCCACTCTCCACGTTCCCTTCACGGTCTCTTTACGCTACGGAACCCGCCGGTAACGATTGGAAAGGTGAGGTACACAGGACCCAGCCTGAGAGGTACGTGAGAATGGTGGTCGAGTCTTATGTCGTCTTCGCCTCGTTCACTTCCGCTCTCTTCATTCACTCTCATTTCGTTACGCGAAGCGGTGTGAAGGAGTGAAACAGATGAACCGACATAAAGAAGATAAGATTGGAAATGATTCCCGCTTCCATTCTGGTCCTCTTCACTTGGTTCATCGGTTCACACTGGACTGGTCTTACCTTCACCTAACATTCCAAGGCTTAACCGATAGGATTCTTTAATCTTAAGAAGTGAAATGCGAAGCCTAAAGAGAACGTGAGGTGTAACAGGAAGACGGAAGTTATCTGGGACGGTTGTAATCCTATCTCATAAGCTTCGTTCCCAGGATTCATAGACTGATAAGCCGAGCAACGGGTAACAGATTGATGGTCAAGGAAGTTTCTACCTTATGGTTCTGTTCCCGGGATTCTTCATTCTAGTCCACGGTCCTTAGGTGTCACTTCCAGTCCGAGTCGCAGCCCGGTGGAGGAGGTCTCAGTCTCACGGTACGGTCTCTAAGGTTGGGATGCATCTTGGCTCTACGGTCTGGGGTTGTGTCTTACATTGTCAGGCTTCGTCCGTGGTCCGTCAGTTAGTCACTCGCTCCTTACTAACCGCCCGTCCATATCACCTCCCTACGTCTTACCTCTTCCCCCACCGTCGGTCTCTTCTCACTTCGTTCAACCTCCGGTGGTTAGACTGGGAAGAGGAAACCCGTAGAAAGAGACCGTAAGGAAGGGGTAAGAACGACCATGAGAGTAAGACGAGTGAGTAGTGAGTGGAAGTGTTGAGTGGCGTCTCTTTCCCTTTCATACCTTTACCACTCACTCTCAACACTTCCCCCGTGCCGTCTCTTCTCGTGTCACCTACGTTCCTCCGGTTCCACTCGTCATCCGACGGCACGAACAGAGTGAGAGACGGAGTGTGACGAGGGGAAACGGTAAGGAACGGGAACGTAAGTGACCGTAAGTGAGACGCGAGGAGCGGAGCGGGACGGCTCACTCACCTTACGCTTCGCTCACCGTACTCTGTCTCTAGGAGTTAATCTGTTGGGTCACAATGGTAACAGCCAGGATGGGAGAATGAAAGTCCTCACCCCGTTCATTCCGGTCCCTTGGCTTCCTCGTTCACTACGGTCTCTCGGTCGCCTACGGTCCCGTCACTCACTGAGACACGAGTAGCAGACGAGTGGCGACAGTGAGAAGGGACCGGAAGGCGATGAGAGAGACAAGAGGCGCCCTTCACGTCTCACGTCGCCTCTTCCCACTCGTCATACTCACTCCGCCATCCTTTCTCACATCAGACTGTTAACCTTTCCTCAGGACCTTACAGTTGTGACCCGAAGGACATGGTAACAGCCGTGGGATCGAGTGTCAGTTACGCCCCCGTTCGCTAGCCGTTCCGTGTCACTACGCTCCACTTCACTTTGTACCTCACGGGTTTCTTCACTTCCATCACCATCAGAAAGACGCGAGTAGTTGGCATGCGGTACAAAGAGCGACGGTTATCTCATCATTTGTATCTTTTGGACAGGATTTATTGACTCACTTTCACTTTATTTTGGATAACTTAATAATTTCTGGACGGAAGTTCCTTGGCTACAGCTAGAGACATAGAGTCATTTACGCGGCTAATTTATTGTCATGTTATTAATGGTGGCAAGGGACAGAAGGTAACAGAAATCTTATGTCTTACGTTACAGCATTAAATGTGAATGAGTGAATCTCTTTTGAATCACTTTTTACCTCTCATATCCTAGATTCATTGTCAGTTTATTATCCTTTTCACTCGCATCTCTTTATCTGTTGGTCTCTTCGTTCCTGTTCCGCTACGCTCCACGTCACTTCGTTCCCATTCCTTACACGCCGTGAGCAGTGAGAGACGAGGGACACAGAGAGACGCGGGAAAGGAAGTGAATGGCATGGGTAAGTGAAGTGAACGATGTGGGTTCCGTCTCTAGGCTCGTCGTTCAGTCTCTCCACGGCACCTCGCGGCTTATCGTTCAGTCGGTTCGTCATTCGATTCCTCTTTACTCACCTCCGTTCCACTTCGTTTCGTTCACTCTGGGGCTCGTTCGTAAGGCATAGAAACAGAGGTTGAAGTGACATTAGACTGACGATGGAAGGAACCAACCATTAGCATCCTATTCGTGCCCTTCTGTCGTGAGCCAGTTCGCCGCTCTTTTCACTCGCGTCTCTCAATGTCTCACTCCATACGGCCTCTTGACTGGGAAGCTTCTATCCTCGTAACCCAACTACAGGAGACATCATAACCTTGAATGGCTTTTGACTGACAATAAACCCAGCTTATGATTGGAATGGGATAACTTTCCCTTCACCTAACGCCTTACGGTACGCTCTTCACTTCTCTACACTCATCGTCGTGCCACAGGCGGTGTGGGCCCCGTTCGCTCACTCTCTACTCCCTACGGTCGGGGCCCACTCCACCGCCTCGCCTGTGGCACGAAGAGAGCGAGAATGAGACGCGGGAGAAACGGGCGGTATGGGAGGTAAGGGAGGTGGGGAGGTGAGGTAGGGAGGATATGAGGTGAGATGAAAGGGACGTGAGATGGAGTGAGTGTAATGGGCCAGGTAGAAAGGGTCCTAGGTCGGTTGTGCCTGGTGAACGGTCGCTCACGGTTGGTTCGTGTCTGTCGTCACTTCACCTCCCGTTCACTTCCGTTCACTTCCGGCTCCGCCGACGAAGGAGGGGTAAAGAGACGGAAGTGACGAGCGTAGCGAGAGGAAGTGGAGGGATGGGCCGCCTGTCTGTCGGGTCGCCTTCTGTCTCCCACACCTCACGTCCCCTCTGTTCCTGTGTCACTCGGGGCCGTAAGGAGCCGGAACGGTAGAGACGGCGGATGGGACCGGAGCCCGCGGCTCTCTTCGCTCACCGCGTGGCGTAAGGAGGGAACCGAAGTGATGAGGGACCCGACAGTGAGCCACGCGGGGGCGCCACTTGCCTGACTCCTTCCCTTGCTCGAGATGTTCGAAATCGTTTTCTACTGCACAAGGCTTGAATGCCCATGTCTGGAAAGCTCACGGCGTCATCTCTGACGAGAGAAGATATGTCTATTCTGGAGTTTGTGAATGTTGTCGGAAGTGTTTCTGGACATCACAACGTCTGCAACAACATCTCAAGTATTCACGTTCCAAGCCGGACGGTTGCTTCGCATGGTTGGTCAAACACTATGATCCTCTGCAGGCTCCGCTGCCAGTCAACATGCCCGAGCTGTTCAAGAACCAACATCGCCTGCCGTGGACCTTTGCTTCTGGCCCCATTCAGGACTCCATCTCTACCTGCTGGATGCGCAAACATGCAGATGCCTGGGCTGCCTGGCAAGAGGCTTGGGATCAAGAAGGCTTTCCTGAAGAACTTTCCTCTGATCTGTGTCAACGGGTTCATGCGGATATTACTGCGGCTACAGGCGCCTGGCTTCTCGACCCTGAGTCCGATTTATCTTGGATCTGGTGTGAGATCATTGAGCATTATGCCGATCAGGGCGAGTCCTTGCATTTGCAGGCTATGTGGGCTTTTGCCTTGTGGGGGCGCTATGAGCTTTATGATGTGCTGGACACAATCGAGGATGTGGACCAAAAGCAGCATATTGAATCAGAATACCTTCAGTTGACGTCTGACCTTCCTATAGCTGACTTGCTTGATCGTCTCGAACGTCTTCAGCGTGCGGTGCCTCCGGCTTCGATCTCGCAATCAGTGCCTGTGACTGCTCCAGATCGCCGTGCCTCTTGCCCGCTGGAACCCTTGAACACCGCCTACTCGCAACTCCCAGACCTTTTAGGACCCGTAGTTAACCCTGAGGTTTTGCATTGGCCCGCTGCGAAAGGAGTTCCGATCTGTGAGCTAGAAGACGGCAAGCAGGTGCTCGTCATCCTTCACTTATTTTCCGGGCGGCGACGAGCTGATGATTGCCACGACTGGGCGCACAAACTGGTTGATCAGTTTTTCCCTGGTGTTGGTATTGTTGTGCTCTCCTTGGACACAGCAGTTGGGGGCGACCTGTGCAACCTTTTGGATGGACCTGGCCTCGCTTCTCTTCATCGAGTTGTCGCTGCTGGTCTGGTCTCAGGCGTTTTGTCTGGCCCTCCTTGTGAAACTTGGAGTGCAGCTCGGCACCTTGAACCACCTCCGGACCTTCGAACTCGGTGGCCAAGACCGCTTCGTTCCGCTGCGCGAGCTTGGGGCCTTTGCTATCTTACCCATCGGGAACTTCAGCAGTTGGCGACCGGCAGTGCGCTGATGCTCTCTAACATCAAGATTGAACTTCATCTGGTGCTGAATGGTGGAGCTTCCATACTTGAACATCCTGAAATTCCGGAACCGGAAGAGTATGCGAGTGTGTGGCGCACGCCATTGCAGAATCGGCTTTGCCGCGCAGCACCAGGGCATCAGCGTTGGCACATCCAGCAATGGAAGTTCGGATCTCCGGCCGTCAAACCTACTCTGTTGCGGGCGATGGGTTTGCCGAAGAGCGCAGCCGTGATTCATAGCCTGGCTAGGTCCGATTGTGTTCGGCCGCAGAAAGTTTTATCTGGTGTTGATGAGTCCACCGGACAGTTTCGGACAGCCTGTGCAAAGGAGTACCCACCTGACCTCTGTAAAGCTTTGGTGTATACCCTTTTGAACGGCTTGTCCAGACGGCACCATGCTGAGGGAGCATGTGTCCGTCATGTGTCTCTGCTCGGAGAGCGCGACAGACAATGGTTGGACTGTGTCATACAGATCGCACAGCACAGTTTTTCCGACCACCACTTTCCGGATTACCAACCAAGGCGTTAGTAGTCTTCCGTTTTTGCAAGTCAGCGCAGAGATTGGACTCTATCTGCTGTGGAATGAAAAAAAATTAAACAACACAAATAGATGTTGAACCAACATTTCAGGGACAGATTATGGGGATGTGTGAATGTATCGAACTAGTTGGATGGGGTTATGCACCAATTTATAACCGGTAAACCCCTTCCTGTGGGAAGCCCAAGAGTATCCTGGGTAGATAAGAAAGATTGGTGATATTACTCATAATAATGATCAGTACCCAGGGTAAACCCGATGCCATAAGCTGATTTTGATTTGCTATGGCGTTTATGATCTCTCAAAATGGAAAACTTGGTTTTCAGGGGGTATTGTTCATTATCTTACAACCAATTCATAATTGGGAATCCCAGTTGCAAATGTATGGAAATCTCAGGGTATCCTCCGAGAGGTAGCTTCTCCATATAGATTTATTTCATCCATTCCCAGTTTTACTGAACATGGTGTGTTTTTTTATCAATTTCCAAGTGGAGGTTGATGGAATAGACCACAAACAGGCAAAATCATGTTTTCAAAATGGAAGATGTGCTTCCCAATTTTTACGGAAATATATAGGCCCCAAACATGGGGATGCAACTGAAATCATCCAAGCATTGGACCTATATATCTGATTGATAATTGATTCTGATTGAGTGGATGAAGAATAAGCAATTCTGGGACTAAGGGCGGATTAGTGGTGCAGTAATGATAATCCTATCTTCATCTGACAGCCAAGTCAATGGCTGTCTCCAACATCATAATCCGCGTCACCCGCGCCTCGAACGCCTCGAATTTCGGTGGCACAGATCTCGTATCGTTGTCCCGAGTTTTAAATCGTGGCATATCTGTTTTTGCTGATCATATTGAAAGTACTAGCCCGAAAAGACTGACTTCCTCGCGATTCCTCTAGAATAATCAGCTTTTTGGAGGGCCTAACCACGACTCATTCACCATTCAACCACTTAATAAGTGATGCTCAACTACTTCCCAAAGCCAAACAGGTGAAATAGTCAAATTCCAGGGACACATTCCGATCTTGTGGTTGGTTTGATCCCCAACAAACTCCCTAGTAATCGCCATTTCATCACCATTTTTCCCATCTTCACTGGTGAATTGGGGGTTTCCTAAAATGGGGGTCCCCCCAAATCATCCATTTTAATAGGATTTTCCATTAGAAACCATCTCTAATGGGGTACCACCATTCTAGGAAATCTCCAATTTTCCCCCGTTTGCCGCGTGGCTCCTCCCATGGGACGTGCGGAAGTCTTGCACGACTCTGGGAGGTGCCAAGACCCGAATCTGCGGCGTGCGAGCGATTCCCATCAAAGAAATCGGATGTTGTGGCAGGAAATGGGTACAATAAATGATGGGATAATGGTATAATGGTCTCGTAATAATGGGATGATGGAATCATAATGGTATATATTATGGTCTCGTAATAATGGGATGATGGAATCATATGGAATAGATCATGAATCATCAACAAATAATGGCTATAGAATGGTATAATTTTAATCATAGTTTTAAGCTTTCAACGTCAGTGGAACATTGAAAACACATAGTTTTATGACATCGACATAAATGTGTAAGGTTTTTGGTAGAAACGCATGAGAAGTACAAAGTGGGCAAAATGGATAGTCAATATTCTGAGGATACCAGATCATACCAGATAGTGGATATCATGGGAATACAAACTAGCAAAATAGACAGGAATAACAACAAGCAGCAATCATCCATTGGTTTCTGGTTGACCCATCCCGTAAAAAAAATGCACATCAATTGGAGATCATCCCAAGGTGATTGTTGTGAAGTCGCTCGGTTTGACATTTCTTGGGACCGGTCTATTTCATCAGGTCACTATGTTTTGCCAGCAAAATTGACATTTGGGTCGAAACCTGTTATTTTGCTGTATTTGGAGGATGCACACTACTACGGCGGGTGTTGATCCAGACTGATACGTACCCGTCCCTTTACAGTTGGTGAGTATTCCAACGTTCGGTGGGGATGTCTGTTGCTATCCACGTGTAGCAACCCCAAGATAGATAGAAAAGTTGGACATCTGGACAATCAGCTAGAAGATCCAGGATATATTTTCTATATTTGTGATGACCCCGACTCACGATCACCAGGTAGTATCAGTTCATCTCAGCAATGAATGGTGGCCACAATTCATTTTTTTTCCCGGTTGCACAACCCAATATAGTGTTGACTAAATCCCAATTTCGGCACAATGGCCCCCATGGGGAAAACTTCAGGCGTTTTCGGGGAAAGGGCCAGACCTGGCTTGTCACCGGCTGCATTTGTGACCTGGGGATGATGGAGGAGGAGATGACTCAGATGGGTTGTCATGGTGAAGGCACACATACTGTTTATCTATATATATATATATATATGTATAATGTCGTGTGTATACATATATATATATGTATATATATATATGTATACATATATATATATGGGTTAAAAGTATTAGCTAGTAAATATGATGGAATTGACAAAATCCTGCACCAGTTGGAAACTCTGCAATTATAAGGGGATAGACCATCTACCAGCTGTTGCATGGGCTATAGATGGCTATAGATGGCTCTAGGCTATATCTATCATGTAAGTAATCAGACATAGTATATAATGCACATCATTTTCGCAAGAGTTTCTTAATGACAACGTTTCTTGGATGGCCTAGAAAAAAACATACTGACCATATATGATATGCGGAGATGATAAGGAACCAATCATCTGGAGATAGTATTTCACAAGAATAGGCAAATTGACTGGTAATGGGTGAATGACTGCTTTCTTTAATGATCCATTGGGATATAAACCAAACGGAGATATGACCAACAGTGGGAGTTGGGTCAACCAACTGGTGAATGGCCAATCGTTTCATAATACCACAATACCATGGAAGTGTGGACAAAAAAACACCCAGTAGTAGTGGTATGACATGGTATGACCATGCTGACAGTAATTAGATCTGATGGTTCTTGACCCTCCAAAATGATGGAGATACTAAGCAATCGATCGGACGATAACCAACCCGAATTCAGAAATGATTGGTTGGCTGCTTGGTTTTTTTGGGAACTCGGGACCTCAATTCCCATATTTGTTTAACGGGATAAATTGTCCAGCTCAAAATCAGAAAGTTCTGTGAAAACCACAGGGTTTTGATCCATAGGTATAAAACATATCTTCCCCTATGCAATGGCTAAAACATCGCCCATCAATTCTTCAAAAACCCATGATACCAGTCCGTTGACTCCAAGATTTGGAGGGTATCTTGGTATCCACGTCATCTTCAACACATCAGTTGACGGCAAAGTTCGGAGACCCCAATTTTGATGGTATTTCTCCACTTTTTTGCACCCCAGCTTTTCTCCATCCTCAGCCGGTAAGCCCAGGCACCAAATAAGGAAAAATCCAAGCCATGCTGATGCTGTTCTCATGGCGCCGCTCCGAAGCTCCTGGTGCATGGTGGTGGGTAGATGGTTGAGGATACCTTCATGTGGCAGCGGGATATCACCACATCTCCCACCACTCCTAGCAAGCTCCAAGCGGATGACAAGGCAAAAAGGGCTGCTGGTGACAGCCAACTGCTGCTCAATCGTGGAGAACTATGGGTTTCTTAACACAGTGTTGGAGGTTTATGTGTACCAGTTATATACATATATCATAATATATCCAGTCTTAAGGGGATGGAGTGTATAAGATCACAGCCATGTAGGTATACCCATGGATCTGCGGTAGGGACTCTCTGCATCCTGGACAATAGCCTAGTGACTGATTTGTTCAGCAAAAGATTGGTGAAGTATTCCTGCCCGACTTCTGCCCCTTTGATCCATCACAGCTTGCATCGCTTTGGCAATGGCCGGTGCAATCAGCACCTCAGGTTTCTGGATGGAAAGTATCACCTAGCAACTGAATCGCTTTCACCGAATGTTGGAATTTGGTGGGTGCATGTGGGTACCCTTTAACTTTGATTTTCAAGGAACTCCAATGAACCCCCCAACACACTAGCAAAACGCCAGCCCCATCTTCCGTTTTTCTAGTTGTCTCCAGGGTCCTATGTTCGACATGTGAGGCGTTTGAACACCGCCATCTACAACAACTAGCAGCGAAATCGTCTGTCAGTTTGACTCGAGAAATCAATCAGAGTCTTTCGCAATCGATTTCAAAACAGAGGTTTGTTTGGATGTAGTCTCCATCCACTAACTCCGCCCACTAGAATCAACATAATTTTGGTGGAGTCTCCATTGGTGTGTATTTCAGCGGGGGGACTTCTTTCTGAGTTGGGATATGCTTGTGTACCCCCTTTTAAAACATCACAGAGGTATGAATCAAATCCCAATAGCCATCAGAGATAAACTTCATTTTTACAATTCTTATGCTTCAAAATTCAATCGATGCCATTGATGAAACCTATCACCCAAGCTGAGCCATCACATTTTTTCCACTAGCACCAATGCTGGAAGCCGTTGTTCACGGCAAAGATCACCTGCGGTTCATGGCTTGTGATGGTGGAATATATCCATGGAGATTTGATGAACCAACAATCATCCATAGGAGGTTGAAGATCTCATTGTTCTCAGCTGTAAACCACAAACATTTGGTCAGATCGGTTTCTTTCCCTCAAGATTAAGAATGGATGGTGATCCAAATGCGGTCATGAGTCATTCACTTTGCCTGGGAATTTCCAGCAACTTCCAGGTGAAGTTAACCGGTTCTGCACCTTGCCACCGATGCCCATTTCGATACAATCTCGATGTGAAACCACCTGAGCGCGGCATTCTATATCTGACTGAGCAATGGCTTCCTCTTTGAAAAGGCTTGTGAATTGAGCCACAATCCCTTTGTGGTTCATAGTTGTCTTTAATACACCAAGAATCAGATCGAATAACCACCCCTCGTAACCAATCAAGAACCGTTTTAGCCACTTCTGACCTGGAGTAATTTGCTGGCGGCATTCCCATGGAGTGGATTCTCTGTATCGGCTCCCAAGGTTAAAACCTCAATCCCATTGACCAGTTCCAGACAGATCCGGAAATTTGGCAGAAATCTCTCGACTCCGAGTGCAAGACCCCCACTGGGGTCTGCATGATCCAAAGCCCCGTATTGTGCCTGGCAACAGCATGCGACAGCATGCGACAGCAACCCACAGGACCCACAAGACCTTTCCATGGCTGCGAGGCTGCTATCTACACAATGTGTAGTGGGATACATTGGGATACCATAAGAAGTTCATACAAAACAAGTTCCAATGCAGATCTGCGTCTCACAATGTCTCACATCTGGACCCATCTAACACAAAAGCTCATCTGGCATATGCCGCATAGTTGCTTTGATGCTCAAATCTCGACACGAGAAGCATCAGCCTCCGAAATTGGAACAGTCCGGTTGAAACATCGAAGAGATGCATACGATTGAAACATCGAAGAACAGTCCGGTCATTTGGAGTATCATCCCAGAAAACCCAAGGGTTCCCAGGATCCGCAAAACCTAAAATGCCAGGCTGACCCAACATCAACATACGCCCAGAAAAAATGGAGCTCCGACTTCTAAAATGAAGGTCACCGTTCAGTTCCAGTGGTCATGGCATGACATGGCATACAAGGTTGATTGATAGATGTTCGTTTTAGGTGGCCTTTTTTTTCGAGTTCCTACTCCCCACAGAAATCTACCCAGATCTGGGACACCGCACCGGGTACGAAATTTCAACTCGTGCGGCAGCAGCCACATGTCGCGACCTCAGTATGGGCAAACCCATCATTTGGTTATTTATTGCCTTATTTGGGGTCATTTCAATAGCGCTATTGCTATTGTCACTACGTTGCTGTCAATAGATTCAAGAGGGCAGTAATCATTTGGGGATTCGTTATTCATATTGTTTGGTTACTTGGCATTGTCATTATTAACAACAGCCACTTATGATTGACACAGCGCGCATGTTTTCTTTGAGGCGCTGCAGTTTTCTCTCTCCAGCCCTCTTTCGAGCGGTCTGCTCTTCATACCTGGGCCGCTGATGAGGGCAGGGCTTTAATTGTACATTTCCCAATGGTCTTAATCAGCCCCTCCCCGGAATTCAATTTTCTTGATAAGTTGATTGAGTTGGTTGAACACGGGTGAGGGGCTAATATCACTCAACGGGTTGGGGGGTCCTGGTTTCCCCTACTCAAGAAGTACAGTTCCATTGCTTATCCTTTGTGGGGGAACACCATCACTTACTTCTTACCTTTAGATGTGCTCAAGCCGAGCCGCTCCCACCTCATGGTGCGTCCTCCTGACCGTAGGTCGCGGCTACTTTTGCTCAGGAAAGCACTTACTGCAGCGGGCGCCGTCTTCTGGTCCGAAGTCCCCGGCTACACCTAGGACGGACCACCTCCAGCCGCATTGAGTGCTCCATCCCTGTGCTGGTCCCCTCATGATCCCTGGTCGGTGCACCAGACCTGTGAGGCTGTTCCTGATCATGTGGCCCGTCCTCTACGTCTTCCAGTTCCCGATCGTCTGGGCCGGTGATCGCCATCTCTGTGCCCACTTTCCAGGCCAGGCGTCCTTCTTGGACCAGGGGCCGGAAGTTCGTGTTTCGGAGCGGGCAGCCTCCGGAATCAATCATTGCCGTGAGCATTTTCCCCGAGGAGCCCGAAGCCTTCACCAGTGGCGTCCCCCTGAGATAAGCCAACATGGCTCTCTCCGACCGCCATCTTCCCAGGCTCCTCACCACGGACTCTGATAGTCCGGCTTGGAAGGCCAGTACCGCCCCTGCGACCCGGAGGCTGTGGGTTCCAAACCTTGCCTGCCCGTTTTCCTTGAGCGGCTCTCCGGCTGCTTGGGCGGAGCGCTCCACGGCTGTCATGACGTATCTTTCCGTCAGCTTCTCTCCGTCTTCGGTCACGAAGAGCGGTGCTTGTGAGCCGGTGCACCCCAGAGCTCGCAGCTCGCCCAACCTTTGCCCCACCTGCGTCCACAGGATATGAGCGGGGCACAAGGTTCGTGCTTCTTCTGACGTTTCCGTCAAGCACACGCAGTCCCGGGCGATGGTTTCACTTCGGGCCTCCTGATCCGTTTTGGACGTCCGGATCGTAAGGGCCGCGGTCCACCCTGTCGCGTTCTGCCGGATCGCCACGTCTCCCAGCGATAACGCGATCAGCTCCGATACCCGGAGCAGGTACCAGACCCCTACGGCCAGCAGTCCATGTTGGGGATGGTCTGGCCGGGGCATGGGCGCCCTCGTCCCCTTTGTGCTAGGTGGCTCGCCTCTCTTCCAGCCTCGCTCAACGGCCCATCAACGGGGTGGTATGCCCGGTGTCGCGTCATGGCTGCCGACAGGTACAGTTCCGCTGACCTGCACCCCTGGGCTTTCAGCAGTGCCACCACCTTCCTGGCCTCCTCGGGGGTGAGCCGGGTGTGGTCTACGGACGGGGGAAGTAGTGCTTCCCGCCTCAGACGTGCAGCGGCTGTATCCCACGTCTTGAGACGCGCTCTCCAGGACTTTACTGTGCTGGCCGCGCGGCCCATCGCCAAGGCGCGGGTGAAGTCGGCCATAGGGAACGGCCTGCCCCATGTTTTCCCTTCCTGCCTACGTCGCACGCTTCGGTCGTAGCCCCTTCTTATTTTGGAGGCTTTCTTGGTCGAATGGCCTTTTCCCCATCCGCCGCCCTTATCCTTGCCCGGGCGGTTGTCGCCGCCGCCTTTCCCGGGCGGGTCCCAGTGTTGTCCCGGTGGGGGCGGGTTATATCCGTTCCTCCGGTCGCAGTCTCTGGTGTGCTCCATTCCTGCCGTGTCTTCACAAGCCCCGCAGCAGGTGTCAACCTTCGTCCGGCAGTAGCGTCCGCATCCCACGTTGCACCACCAGTTAGCCGGTGCCGGCCAGGCCTCCGCTTTATCGGCGGCAGTGTCGCGGGCGGGGCTGTGCTCATCTCTCCGCGGAGAGGGGTCTCTGTCGTAGTCCGCCATCTCTTCCTCCAGGACCTCTTCTTCTTCTTCACTAGGTCCGGATTCTTCGGATGAGTCCGACCGGTATGTTCTTTCAGTGGGGTGCCTTCTATGCCGGCGGCGTTCTTCCCTTCTAGGAGTCCTTTCCCTCGATCTCCTTCCTTCGCGGCGCCCCGTGTCGCGTGGTCGGTTCTCTTCTTCTTCTCGCCGTTCTCTGCGGTTCTCATCCCGCCTCCTTCCCTCTTCGCGCTCCTTTCCTCGCCGGTCTCCTCCCTCGGTTCTTTCCCTTCTGGGGGACCGGTCGGGAGCCACTGGATCCGGGCGTGCCGGTTCGGCGGGTCGGTCTCCCGTGCTCCCAGGCTCCGCCGGTAACGCTGCCCGGTCCTGATGTGCATCCCGCCGGGCCTGTGGCAGTCTACGCCTTCCTCCCGTCTCCGACTTGGCTTTGGGGGCCGGCTTTGGAGGCAACTTCCCGGCTCCGTGTAGCCCTGACCCGACGGCCCGGTGCCTAAGGGCGCAGCAGGCACACATGTACCGGTCGTCCACTTTTATGGTGCACTGCGGGCACGGGGTGTGGCCACACTTCTTGCCTCAGTCCTGATTGGGGGCCATAGCCAGGCCCAACCCTCCGGGTGCACCTCCTCATGGTGGGCAAGGTCGGTTATCCCTGACCTGCAGGAGCAGCAGATCGGCGCGTGATCGGGGAGATCTGGGTTCGTGGGCGGATGGGCTGGCCGCCCAGTCCCGCCGGGCGGGTCCACCCCTTCCCGTTCTGCTCTCTCTCTCCATGCCTACTAGGCCGGCTACCCTCCTGCTTCCTCTTCCCCCGAGTTTCTCGCTTGTCTGGGCGGTCTCCTTCTCCCGTGCCGGTCGATCCCTTTGACGATGACGACTCCGACCCTGGCACGTCAGTAGCCGGGAGAGTTCCCACATGCCCAACGCGGTCCTGTCCTGCGTCAAGTATCCCCAAGGCCCGATCGACTTTCGGGACGTGGTTCGGTCGCAGCCATCCCGGCACCGGCCAGTTGGATCGATCCGGCGTGCTGGGCCCTGAGGCGGCAGTGGGATCCCTTTCGGAGGGGGGTGCTTAAGTTGGCCCATCTTTGTCTCTCCGGGGCCGGTGGAATGGGCCTTTCCTGGGCCGCCAACCTGGCCGGCGGTGTCCGGGCCTGTGGAGTGGGCCTTTCCTGGGCCACAGACTCGGCCGGCAATGTCTGAGGTCGGTTCTAAGGTGGGTTTGCTTGTGCGGTGGCGCCTCCCTCCTGACCTCGTCGCGAACTCCTGTAGGCCTGCACCACAGCGGTGGTGAGGCCCACGGCCTTCCATGCCCGGCTGCGGCTTGTGCGCAGCAGCAACATTTGACCAACGCGGCGAGGAACGCGAAGGTCAACAGGCAGTCTACCAGGAGGGCACCCAGTAGGTCCACAGGGTAGAGGTTCAAATGACATACCTTAGGTGGGAATGGGGAAATCCCTATTATTCATTAAGGACCTTACGGGGAATTACCCAGTACCGATCAGACCCCCTCCGGCCCTTCCCAGAGTGACAGTCGAGGCACGCGGGTGTGCAAACGAAGAGGAACTGCCTGATCGCGTGGTAGACAACGCAGCCGGGCAGGGACCTCCTTGCCTTCGGTAAGGCGAGAAAGTGCATCAGCTTCCAGGTTGATCACGTTCCTCCAGTGCTGGCCCGTAAGGGCTTCTGCGTTCAGACTTTCTAACCTGAGGGCCATTTCCGCGGCTAACCTGTTGACAACGGGGTGCGGCGATGCTAGTTTCACCGCTACCCGAAGGGCGGATTCGCTATCCAGCTGCACCAACAGCCCCAATCGGCATCGCCCGCAGGTACTTCGAGTTCTTGGAGGGTTGTTGGGTGCAGCGGCCCAGCCCACCACCGGACGGGTTCCCCCATTCCTGAAGTGGAGGCGTCGGTGCGGATGACCCATTGAGGGTGTGCGTATCTATCCAATACCCAACGGACCCTCTGGAGGCCGCCGTGATGGCCTTCAAGAAACCTTTTCATCCAGATCATAGGTAATCGGATGGCTTTGGCGAAGACCGTGCCCACAGGCCGGGCCCGGGCTGCTGACTGGCCAGTGCGGGCTTTGTTGCGCTGGTTGTCCATTCCATATAGCGCGGCACAGACCATATTGACAAAGGGTCGGATGGTTGGCACTAAGCCTGCGATCCAGCTGAGCTCACCGGCAAGGCTACGGACACCCGGGACAAGGCCTCGGTGTGCCAGGGCCTTGTCGACCGTCTCGGTCAGTTTCTTTATGCGCTCAGCATCAATTGAAAGCCGCACTCCCCTGTGGAGGATGGTGTAGTTGGCACCGATCCATTTGATACACTTGCCTCTGCACGCCTTATGAAGGGCAATCCTGGCTCCAAGGGCGGACCACAGGGCGAGCGTCTTGCTAATGATCCTGTCCCGCTCGGCTGAACTGCCGGCCACAACCCCGGCTGGGTCGTCCACATAGATCTGAAGCCTGTGTTGCCATGGAGGGTGCAAGGCTTGGGTTGCCCGGCCGATCCAAGCCGACATCCGCCCCCGACCCCTCTGTATGCAGCGAATTGGTCGGTACCTACCAGGACCACTGCAAACTGTCGTTCTGCCGGATCAATGGGCAGGTTCAAAAAGGCATCGGTGAAATCTGCCGAATACAGCTCCACTTCTGCCTGACCCAACTCGAGGAGGTCCAGGATGTCTTTGGTGAAGTCTGTGCCTCGAGGGAGGACGATTCGTTCTTCAGCGAAGGTCATCCCGTTGACTCCGGACCTTCTCATGTCGGCGATAAATCTTACCTTGTTTGTCCCATCCGGACGGGTCTTCACCAGAGTGGCCAGTTTGGTGGCTCGTGCCTTGGGCCACCTGGCGATCACGTCTTCCCACGATCCGATGGGTTCCAAATTTCCAAATGTCCGGCTTCGATCAACCTGTCTAGCTCTTCCTTGGAGTCCTGCTCGTTCTCATGAAACGAAGTATAGTTTCGGTCGATCCTCCCATAGTCCCCTAGTGCTGCCAAATATTCGGCGCTGGCTTCCTGTGCCTTGGTGGTATCTGACCAGGGGAAAACGCCTCGTGGCGTTATGGCGCGGTTGATTCCGAAGGGTGCTCCGGTCTTTAGCCACTGGGCTACGTCTATGTCAGCGTCCTGCGCCACTTTAGTGATGCTTTCCATAAGTTTCCATCGCCAACCCGTAGGGCCCTTGGTGTCCCAGTCGTGGACCCCCGTGATTTGCGCCAGGGCCTTCGCAGCCTTGGCTCCTATTTCAATTTGGTTGAGCGGAATCTACCTGCTCGCGCGTCGTTTCAGCTCCAAGAGACCTAGCCAGCTGGTCGAAACCAGGTGTGGTCCTTGCAACTTCATCCAGCGCGCGGCTGGCTGCTTCCCCCCAGGCTTGCCAAGTTGGGGATTGCCGGATTGCCCTTTGGGGGTTCCTCATGCCTCCTATGTGCTCCCCTTCTTCGGGCTCCTGTCCGGCGCTCGTGTTCCTGGGTCACTCGGTCGTGTCCCGGATGAGCTCCGCCCTTACCAGTTTGTTCTGGTACTTACCTAACTTCACATAGGTGTCTTTGCCTCCGTCGGGCTGGCTTTGTAACCACCGGAGCCACCCTGTTGCCCAAGCCTCACACAGGCCGGAAGGGTATTCGGCTGCCTCAGATGTGTACCATACTTCTTTGCCTTCTTTGTAGGACCACACCTTACCCGCCAGCTTGGAGTGCTGGTGAGGAGGCACATCTCCGCACCTTAACCCCTGGGCCAGCCAGGCTGTATTATGCAATATGCCAGTTGCCTTTTGGTGTGGCCCTCCGTATGCGCATTGGTCGAGCGGTGTGAGCTGGACACCCTTCCTCCGGGCCAACCGTTTCATGGATTTAAGGTCCCAGATGAAGGAGTCCAATGGGTTCTCGATTGAGAAGAAATCTTCCCGCTCATCCTGCTCCTCGCCAATGGCTGCGCACCGATCAGCCAACAAGTTTGCCTCCTCGGCTTCCGGGTCTCCGTACCCTTCTGGGTGGCCCTCCGTCCGGAGTCTCTTGGTTCTCCCGTGGGCGTCCTGTCGCCTGGCCTTGGTGAAGGTGCGGCATGGCAGGGCCATATGTTTCCAGTCAGCTTTGGCTTCCAGCACTGCCAGGAATCCTTCGTCGGAAGCAATGTCATGACCGAACCTGGTGTCCTGAGGTTCCTTCACCGGGAGGCCCAGATCCCTGACCGCTTGGGTAAGCCCCCCGAACCCGGCGAATAACTCCATCAGAGTTCGGTCGGCCGTCACTTCCCGGTCCACGGGGCTGCCGCCCTTTCCTCGTTCCTGCCCGGGTTGGGGCGGCTGATCCACCCGGGCCTCGCTCCCCGGTGTCTCCCGGGGGCGTTGTTGGGCGGTTCAGGTCCCCGCCCCCTTCCTGCACGCTTTGGCAGGATGCGGGCCCATGCAGACCTGGCAGATGTGGACCCCCTTTGCAATCCCCATTGTTGAAGCCAAAACAGATGGGTTTGCCCTGGCGGTCGGTCACGAACCTGCCTTGGCCATCTCGCTTGGATCCACGATCTTTGCCTTTCCCGGATCCTTTCCCCCGCCCAGTGTTTCCGGACGGTGGGTTTGAGTCTTCCCTCCTGTCCTCTCTTAATTTTGCAAGCTGGGCTTTGAGTCTTTCTTTCTGGGATTTCTTCGGCTTGGTGCGGCCGGTCGGCTTATCGTTGGTGAGGTCGGTGGCCGCCCCAGTTCCTCCCACCTGCTCTTTGTGCTTGCCTGCCGTTCTAAACAGCAGGGCCGGCTCACGGACGTGCCTATCCCAGTAATCCCGGTCCCTGGCCGCTGTGCGGAAAACTTCGTCCCATGGCCTCTTGGGTTCGAAGTTCGGAGCTAGCCCTCGGTCATGTTGGGCTTCCAGCTCGCGGCGGACCCCCGGGAAATGTTCACCCCGGCATCTGTCCTCGGCAATGACAAGAAGGTGCCATGCCTCCGGGTAATTCTTCACCAGGTCCCTGAACATGTCGTGGTACTCCTCCATGGCCGAGAGGGATGCAATCGACACCTTCTTGGTTCCCACCACAACTTCCAGGGTGAGTAAGGTGTTCACATACACCTTCCACGACAGGGTCCACGCATCGAAGTTCGGGGGACCGGAGACCTCGACGGCTTTGAACGTCCCGTCGGGCTGCAGCACGTGATTTAAAAACTTCAAGGCCTTTGAGAAGCGGCCCTGGAAGTTCACGAACACTGCGAAGTCCGCGTACGGGCTTAGGCCATCTCCAGCACTCGCGCCTTCATGGCTGCGATCTGGTCCGCCGAGGGTTCTGTTTCGGGCCTCACTGGCCCACCCTTGGCTTCTCTCAGGACCTTGTAGTGCTCATCGAGCGTGGCATGATCCAAGGTTGGGATCTCGCCTTCGTCAGCCTGGTCTATCACCTGGCTGTTCTTGATCTTCCTGTGCAGGGACTGGCTCTGACCACCTGTCCCTGGCACGGTCGTCCCTGGCGCAGCCTGTGAGCCAGGCGTCGCCGGTGTGGCGCTTGCAGCTAGGGGGTCAACCACCTCCCGGTCGAACTTAAGACGCGCCAACTGCAACATCAACCCCGCTTGGGTGCCTTCGACCATAGTCAACTGCCGAGTGGTGGCAGGTACGTGGCCATCCTCACCCGGAACGCCCTGGGCGGGAACAGGCACCCGCGCGTCTTCAATGGCTTCTTTGAATCCAAAAATGGGGATGTACGCCAGTACCTGCAAGGTAGGTACGGTCCCCAAAGAAGCACTCAGAGCCTCCCACGGCTCTGGAGACAAGCCAGCCCAAGCCCGAGCTTGTGCCACCGTGGTGATAGCAGCAAGCTGAGCGGCATCAATGAGAGCAGCCATGGAAAATTTCCTACCAGATGTAGGTGTTACCTATCTCCGCTCTCGGCAAATTGGCTTGGGCCAGCTTAAACCAAAATGGCCACCAATTTGCAAGAGTGAAGATCCATCCCACCAACAAATCAATCGTTAGTTGTTAGTACGTGCAAGGTTGCACTGCCCATATATATATATATATATATATACGGCAAATGCCTGGGCTTTGCCCGGACCCGCAATGACGACAGGCGACGCATCATCATCATCATCATCATCATCATCATCATCNTGCCTGGGCTTTGCCCGGACCCGCAATGACGACAGGCGACGCATCATCATCATCATCATCATCATCATCATCATCATCATCATCATCATGATCATCCCTCATTGAAGATCTTCAATGAATGTAGAAGTTTAACGGGGGTGGGAGAATTAAACCCTTATTGACTTATTGAAGGTCTTCAATGAATGTAGAAGTTTCATGGGGGTGGGAGAATTAAACCCTTATTGAAGATCTTCAATGAATGTAGAAGTTTCATGGGGGTGGGAGAATTAAACCCTGATTGAAGATCTTCAATGAATGTAGAAGTTAAACGGGGGTGGGAGAATTAAACCCTTATTGAAAGTCTTCAATGAATGTAGAAGTTCAACGGGGGTGGGAGAATTAAACCCTGATTGAAGATCTTCAATGAATGTAGAAGTGTAACGGGGCTGGGAGAATTAAACCCTGATTGAAGATCTTCAATGAATGTAGAAGTTCAACGGGGGTGGGAGAATTAAACCCTGATTGAAGATCTTCAATGAATGTAGAAGTTAAACGGGGGTGGGAGAATTAAACCCTTAT
>BGPT01003208.1:9729-24613 GCA_003297045.1 Symbiodinium sp. clade C Y103 | reverse complement strand
TGAATGTAGAAGTTTCATGGGGGTGGGAGAATTAAGCCCTTATTGAAGATCTTCAATGAATGTAGAAGTTTAACGGGGGTGGGAGAATTAAACCCTGATTGAAGGTCTTCAATGAATGTAGAAGTTTAATGGGGGTAGGAGAATTAAACNTTCCCATAGGAATTTTGCGAAGTTGCATCAACATTTGCTTGGGAATGGGAAACCTCTACGCTGCAACGCCTGGGCAAAGCCCAGGCGTTGCGCGTATATATATATATATATATATATATATTATCATCATTGTCTCCCATCCCTTCGAGGGCAAACCATACCGAATTTTGGACACATGGGGGTTTATCCTTGCTGCCCCATGATGGGTGGGATGTGAATCACCCAAACAGGTGGATGTGACCAACGATAGTGGTATGGGGAATGAGGGCTTAACCACCAAAAATTGTTTAACATAGCTAGATAACCAGCAAGATTGGACGACCACCCTGATGCTTAGCAATTTGGCAAACCCAAGAATAAATTTGATTTTCTTCGAATGATGCTCGTTCACCATCTGTTGGTAAAATGCGGCAAAGCAGGTGAAATGGGTCTTGTCCAAAAATGGCAGATGCCCCCTGTTGTGGTCATGTCGTGCTGATGCGCATGACAATCAACTCTCTGATTTTGGGTACCCCATCTTCAAACCTTGACTACTGAAGATCTGACCATTAATGATGATGGCAATTTTTTGATACCTTGGTCAAACGTGACACTTTTAGATAGCTAGATAGTACAATTCCTGTAGCTACAAATCAAACACCATTTGCCAGCCTGCGGTGGATTTTTCAACAAATCTCTTGGGACACTTTACTACCCTCTGATACTTTGATCCGGCAATGGAAGATCATCCATTTATCTAATCTATAGATGATTCTCTCATTTTTTCCCAAAGTTGAGATGCTCCATTGCCATCTTAAATTACCCTCTGGTAAACTAACATAACTATGGAAAATCACCATTTTTAATGGGAAAATCCACGAACTAAATGGCCATTTTCAATAGCAACCTCTTAGTTTGCCGGAGGGTATCAGAAGGGTCTTGGGATGGCTCCGCTCCGTGGCTCCCTACTGGGTTTTGACACCACTCGGATGTTGCGAATCACAGGCGCGCCCTGCCAGTAACCATGGCCAATTAAGGAGGTTTTGTCGTTTACCACATTAAGCTGTATGGAAGATGATACAAGATGCATACCATGCTACTGACAATGCTACAAAATACCACTTCTCATATCTTTTCATCGCAGAAACTGGACCAATCTTGTCCGCTGCAGCAAGATCCTGCTGTGGTTTCAATAAAAATATCCTGAAGAATGGTAGCCAGCTCGGATCTGTAGAGATTGAAAACATGTAATCAACTGAAAGCGCCAATCAACCCTGGTTTTCTCACGAAACATGTCAGAAAGTACCAAAAGTCACCGGATCATTCAACTGGATTAGGGCAAAATCCAGGGCAAACCACATCCCCAATCTGTGGTTTATGATTGTGTGGACGATTTCAAACAGGATGATGTACGAATAAGAACACGTTGGTCACTTGGGTATGGTTTTGTTGCAGAATCCCACATCAGATTCTTAACGCTCGGCCGCTCATTTGTTGCCTCAGATCATCCCCAACACAATTTCAAACCGCCTTTGTGATATGCCCAGCTTTGATTGAGACTTCTGGCAGGATTTTTTGGCAGCATTGACCCCCAACAGATGGGTTTTAAAATTTAGCATGCCAGAATAACATGTGGTCCTCTTTCCCATATCAACCGTTTTTGGGTAAATATATGTAAATATCACAGGTCACATCCCCCATACTTCGAGAATAATCCCACGTGTTGCAGCTCAAACCTCATATTCCGTTGCTTTTCCTTTTGAAAACTAAGTAATTCTAAGCAGGATTGACTCATACTCCCCAATCAAAATGGCGAAACACGAATCCATTAATCTCCATTCACCATTGTTGACTGGCCATTCACCAGTTGGTTGTCCCAGAATTGGCTGTGGATTAAACATGATCAAACCCCTGTTACTATTCAAGCAAGTGTACAGCTGGATGTCTTTGTCCCCATCATTCATATGGACACTTTTTTGCTCCGTCACCATTCCATGAAAGTGCAGATTCAACAAACATCATGTGTGGATCTGAGCAATGGTCATTCAGCCAACAAGACTTGTGTCTTTTCATTATTCTAACCACCGCCATTCCCAATCATCAATTTGGGTCTGGGTCAAAACCCTGGTAAGCACCAACATAGCTGAGATTTATGGAAGTCCATCTGCCGCATTGTGGTATGTAGAGATATATATCCCATCATATCCCAATTTTCGATGGTTAAATCCCCATTAATCCCCATTAATGTTGGATTACCAATAATAAACCATCCCCAATTTCACCACAAATAGGTTGTATTCAAACCATTCCCAGTCATAAAACCATTCCCTTAATATTTCAAGAGTTTTTGATGTTTTTGATCCATCCCCAGTCACTCCTGGTAGTACTTCAACAGAACGGTGATGCGATTTCCTTCCACCGTGTAGCCACGCACCAAACCCTCCTGCCACGGATCAACCCCACTGGTCTCCGTTTTTGACTGGAGTTCGTAACAGCTTAGTGTTTGAAAACACCATTCAAATTCATCTCCATAAATATATGTATACATATGTATATATACATAGTATATATATATATACATACACATACACACACACATACGCATACACATACACATACACACATATTTTACACACACACACACATCATTCATCTATAGCGCCACTCCATCCGACTTTTACCCGCAGAATATGTCCTCCTTCATCTGGCCAAATCATAATTCCAACGATTCAGAAACCAAACGTTGCATGTACAGGATCGTTTAAGGTCGCTATGATGCACCCAAATCGCTGATGAAATTCTCTAGAAACATTCCCAAGCACTGCTGGTATTGCTGGCAAGCCCAACAGTGACTTACCATAGCAGATTGGAAGAAACAGTTGAGGTGAATTTCTGGCGCCGCCTGTCTTCCCCCACCGACCCTTTGCCTCTTTTCGCCGCATTTGCGTTGTGATATGTAAGTGGCGCTTTTCACCCATGACAAATATAGGCTATGGGTCAAAATTGAAGGCCACATGTACCCACAGATTCACTCTTTGTTGTTGAACCATCCTCTTGAGGTATGAAATTTTGACCCACAGCCAGGTATCTTCCCAGGAGGCAGCGGGACATGAGCCATGCGTCATCTTCGTGTGCATTGCGTCTTGTTGGTCTCCCATCCACCACACCTTGGCTGCAGAGGAGGGGTCAACAAAAATGACCTCCACATGACAACTCAACCTTAGTGGGAGCATTCCCAAGAATGGCTTACCCCAAATTCCAAATTCGCAGCTGATATTCACCAGAGCCTAAGCCCCCTGGTTTCAGTTCTTGGATATCTAGCAACTCTTCTCCCTTCATGGATCATGTACCCCAGTGGTGTGCCAAGAGACTGCTTGCCGTGGTTGCAGTTCTTGCCAAAGAGAGCTGCATCGTAGTTGAGCGTATGTTTCAAAATTTCACAACCATCCATCTGGCCAAGCAGCGCTGATCAGAATCTGAAACCGGGTAAATCAAGAACATATAATCAAATAATGCCATGAAGTGAAACATAGTACAACTGATTGAAGCAGTTCCAGCAAATCATTTCAAGAAATTTACCAACACATATTTTCATGTATATATATATATATATATGTACGTACGTACGTACGTACGTACGTACGTACGTACGTACGTACGTATGTATGTATGTATGTATATATACATAGAGAAAATATATCACAGGTACAATTTTGTTCACAATCTTAACCATCAACTCCGCCGATTTTGGAGATGCAGTGGCCTCGTTACAGAAGAGGTTGAACATATTGCAAAAGTTGGTGGAAAAGTCGCAGAGGCTCTCCACCTGCGGCACTGTTTTCAAGATTTTCTACATGGAAGCCAATTTGATGTCTGATTTTACGAACTTTGTAGAAAATATTTTTTTCCACAAGAAAGATTGAGCAAGAAGGATGCAACAGTAGCACTTGAAACATGATGAATAACAGACCATGACTCCACGACCAGATCTGCATCATTTTGGGTCAGCATTAATGTTAGTTTTCAGGGTCTATGTTGATACATTCACCATTTCAGCATTGCGCTCCTGGCTCTCAGAACAGCTGGTAACCCAGCAGCCGTCCACCGCGGATTCGTAGAGAAAACCGAAGAGATCCGTATAGGGACCTGTGGAAACAAAGCGGGTATCCCAGCAAGACGGGGGAGATTGGTATCCATGGTTGTTCTACACATATTGTATAACATTATGCGTATATTATGTGTATATATATATATTCATACATGTATATGTACATATATAAATATATAAATAAAACTATTTCTCAGATGCCTTCTGCAAATGTGATATTTTTTTATTGAGTCGCAAATCGGAACAAGATCACCTGGTGATCCAAGTTGGGATCATCCCATGATGACAGCAACATCTTTGGCACCACAGGAGATCTTTAGAAACACTTGGAATGATGATGTTTTTTTTGCAGTTCCCTCACTAAAATCATCAGTGATGGTTGAAGCCTCTTTTTCCTTACTTCAATCCCTTTTCGTCATTCAAAAACAATTGTTTTTGGGTCGAGCAGTCCGTTTTTCCCTCATAGGAGCTTGCCTGAAAAGTTGGAACCCCATTCCATCCCATGGCTTCTGATCATATTTTCAAATGAAATAGGCATGTATTGGGGGACACTTCCACATTTGGGGGTAACCCCCAAACCATTTTGTTGCTCACAGGTCCCATTCAGTATATCTACCCAGTATATCCCATTATATCCCCATAAAATGGATTGCTACCCACATTATCTGGGGGGCAACTAGCCTGTTCATTGGTTCAATCCCTACTCTTGATGGCAAAACAATGTTTTTTTTTTTTTTACGCTGGTTCATAGGGGGAAACCAAAGATGATGCTTGATCATCATATTCCACACTAAAATTGCCTTTCTATGGGTGTAAGCATTTCTAGACACACGCAAATATCATATTTATCCAATACATCCCACTATCTCCCCATGCATATCCACATCAAATCCCTGTTATGGATCATTCTCATTATATCTCATTGTGGTTGCTTGTGTGCCCCAGTTCTCTCTGAATCGCGGTTATATGGAGGCTTCCTAAAATGGGGGTACCCCCAAATCAAGAAATAGAAACAAGTACCTCCAAGTATTGAAACAACTATGGTGACTTGGGAATCCTCCATTTTAAGACACCACATCACTATTCCATCCCATCATAATCCCATTCTAGTACCCCTGGATCCCATTTTTTTGTGCTAAGGATATCACCCTTATACCGTACACCATATATGCAATGACAATCTCCATGAAACACCATGAATCCAGCCAATATCCAACTATATTCTAACGATATTCCCAGTATATCCTCACATGGTTGATGTTAGAAGTGGCAAATCGTTATCACCAAACACTATGAACCCTTATTCAATCCCCTCATATAGCCACTACATACCATCATCAATACCCAGTTTGTAATGTTTCAACACCATGTTTTAGTAAATTAACATAGACCCTGGCAGATAGGAATTGGAAGATTAGCTTCCTCCAAAAAATAGCTATTCTCAGGGTCAAACTGTTGATTTACCAGAGGGTACTAAGTCGGGTACTACCCTCTATGTCATTACCGTCAAATAACATCACCCATTTTTCTCGGTGAATTTCTCCCAGCCTGGAACAGCCTTTGGGCTGGTGGCTCTGCTGCCCTTGCTGCAAGTGCCACGCTGAGTGCTCACCAGCGTGTACTGACCTCCGGCGGCGCGCCAGGGTCACACATAGGGAAGTAAACCAATGAAATCAGGGATTTACCCCAGTAAAAATGGGGATTTTGTGTGACTTTATTAACCATTTTGGTATTGAATGGAGTGGTTTAAGGGAACATCTTCACCGGAAATTGGCTGGGTTTTGCCTCTATCATACAATTTTGTGAGTTGTTGGATCAACAAAACTTGGGATTCATGTAAACAGAAAATTAGCGACATCCAAGCAAAAACAATATTTTGTGCCATTACAGCGGAAATCGATGAAGCGAATGGGGGTTTACGGTTTACAGTCACCATCTCCCCAGTCTCCACGGAACATTGAGATCTGGGTGGGAAGCAAAGTCAATGGCTGGAGGTGGGCTCTTGGGCTAACTAGACTGAAATCGGATAGTGTCTCCACATGGACATGAGTGATATGGTTGGAATAGAGCCTTAGATTGTTCCAGTTACCTGGTGAAAAGCAGTGAAAACATCCGAAGTGTAGAGTTTATCTCAGTCGCAAACAATCCTATGAAAGAGGTTGCCGCTTTCAACTCATCCCCAAAAGGATGCGGGTTATGCGGTTATGCGGTATTTTTTTGACTCAATCTCATGGGGTTTCAACCAACAGCCCCAAAGGTTAACCCCCCAATTATATCCAATTATGTGTATGTATATGTATATATAATATATATAATTGGTGGCTACTGTAACAAGTTGTGAATCATCGCGAATGGCCGTCGGGATTCCAAAACAATAGCTCCGAAAAAGGGTCTGATGTTATGGATTTAAACACAACTAAATCAATATGGAGGCTTCCTCAAATGAGGGTACCCCAACTCATTCAAACATAGAACAATTGAAGTATTGAAACCCATGGTTTTGGGGATACGCCATCATATGGTGCTACAACACACAAAACTCGCTTTGTCAATGACTGTCAAACTTCTTGGGTGGTCATCCCCTGCTCAGAGTTCCCCAAAACAGCTGGGAATCATGGATGTTCATCCCTCATCATGGGGATGAGTCAAAATCTAAGCCCTATGTTTTGAATAAACCATCTAATTATTGGGGTACCCAATTTTGACCTACACCCACATGGTGGTTTTGACCTACCTCCACTGGTCAAAGGGTGATATTCCAAGGTGGGGTGGCTACAAAAAACATGTCTTTTTTCCAATGGATTAGGCGACCAGAGACGACGAAAACCCATCCACTGCCAATTTTTGATGCTTCCTATCCGATTTTTTTGTTTCTTCATGATCAAATGCTCATTTCTATCATCACTAATCATTTAAAATCATGATGGCTCTTATCCCCATCAAAGAATTATCTAGAAATTGGGGATACCCGCCATTTGAGTAGGGAAAATGGTGATGAACCATCAGATTCGGGGGGATACCTTATTTTTCAGACAAACCCAAGCAGCAATTTTCAGACTGGATTTGATCTCCCTGACTTGTCGATAGTTTCCACCACCACCCTCGCCGCGGGGTCACCTGGTAACTTCTTGCGATCCAAGTTCTTCGCAATGCGTAGCTCTATTTCCTGGAACAGCAGGATGGGGTTTCTGTTGGTATGGTGTAACTGGTTTCCCGAAATTCTGGGATCGCCAAAATGGATGGTGTAAACTATTTCAGAGGGATTGTACATTTCATTACGTTTCTATCTTTTTGCGCGGTGCTATTGACATGACCAAATTGGTGGGCAGATTGGTAATCCAATTGTGACCCATATCCTTGGCCAAACTTATGGTTGGAGGCCTATGGGATAATATTTTTCAAAAAACACATGCGATTAAACCAGTCAAAGTGGAGATTTTCACGGCTTGTAGCTTTTGGAATTAAACCTGTCTGGGAAATCGCCATGTCCACTGCTGGAGATGGTGGATCAAGTCCATGGGCTAAATCACCAGGGAGTATCCATGGCTGAACAACTGAGAGCCTGCTAAAAAAATTAAGATTTGCTTAGCTCGGTATGAAGATTTCCAAACCAAAGTTGACCCAATATCATGATTCTATTCCTTCTATTGTTGGTGTCCTAAAGATAAGCCCAATGGCGGGATATCCAGCAGTCATCCGCACATCCAGGCGTGGCAACATGGAAAAAATTGAAAGGTGAACTGCATCTCCAAATCGGAAGCGAATCTCCAGCTTTGGTCCAGAACCCAATCTCCACATGAAACACCCGGTGTGACCTTTTGCTTCCCCAGCCCCAGGCGCCCCACAGACCCAACCTCTTGAACGTTTTCGCAGGGATTATGAAACCTTCGTGTCTCCATGCAGGATGCATGGTGAGACCAATCCACCTTGGGGCGATGATCCAGCGGATTCTTTCTCGGAAGCCGAGAAGACGCCACTTAGATAGTTAGATGTAGTTCGTAGGTGATGAACAACCGTAGTTTCATCCCAATTTCAAATGGACATATCTGCAGTTGTCTGGATTACATATGGCCTATCACACCGAAACAGCTGGTCGGCATACCAGTCCTTGCTACAAATGTCTCTATGTATATGTGTGTATGCATATATCATATTCTACAATGTTCTAGATATGGTATATCATAGATAGTCCTAAATGATCCTAAATGTATATATATATATAATTATATGTATACATATGTATATATATATATGCTTATATATGTATTTTCATGCTTATATACATAATCTAGCAGCATATACCCCCTTCGCAATGCAACGCGTTTTTTCGAAACAAATCGAGGACGCCATGGCACTGGCGATCCCGGACACGCTTGTGCATTGAGCGTGCATGTGGCAGTGGTTCTAAGGCCTTCACATCCGACAGGTGAGGATGGCTGCGGCCATCCCCGGAGGTTTATGGCGTTTATGGCAATTGGCTTCACCACATTCTGCAATGTAAGGTTCATAACATGTGCATAATGGGTGTGATGGATATGATGAGTAATGATGAGTATGGTGGATATTATCGGGAAATGACGATATTTTTTATGGGGATTTATGGGGACAAAAAAAACAAACGAACACATCCAAATATCAGGGAGTACACTAGGGCGGAGAGTAGTCCAGCATGAAAGGACTTGCCTCAGTCAGTCTGATTTGACAAAAAACTCTGGGAATTCAGAGGAAATGGAGGGGTGGAACCATGTGGAACCAATGAAAATGGGAATATTCGGAATATCATCGAGAATAAGGGAACATGGCCATGGCAGGATTGGTTGAGATGCCATGGCATCCACTGGTTCAGATGGGAGCACCGACGACACAACTCTCAGAGTCATCATGTAGACACTGCTGGACACCCAACGTTTTTGGTCGCAGTTTCCAAAAAGGTTGAATTTTCGAACCTTTCCAGTCATTTTCCATTGAATTGCCATGGCATTTCCAGCAATTTTCCAGCCATTCTTTAGCCCACCAGGTTTTTGCACCCCAGCTTCAACAGCGCCTTGGCTCAATGTCAACAGAAGGGCGCCATGAAAACACCTGGATTTTCGAGGCAACTGCCAGGTATTTTCATGATGACTTAGTCCCCCCAATTGAACTAACCAACAACCATGGGGGAGATATGATGGGATGCAGTTGAATATATGACCAATATGATTTGATGCGTGTAACTTATAACCAACAAACAAACAGAGCAGGACAGGGTTTAGCCAGCTAAATCCGGGGTTTGAGAATGCATGATTCATCCCAATCAAATGCTACCTATAAATGTGTAAAGTATTGTAAAGTTATGACTACCATTTAACTGTATTCCGGGTAGAAGGCGGGGTGGCGGAAGGTTCCAATAGGAACATGCGTGGCTAGCTGGTGGTTTCAGCCCCGATCATCCCCCAGAATGGGGTGAACCATAAACTGAACCATAAAGAAATATTTGAAACCATAAACTAGGTGCCTCTGGGAATGACACAACAAATGCCGACGTTCCATCCTCAACTGACCCATTTTCATTGAAACTCTTCGAGATCGCCAAAGTACTGGTTCATGGGGATTCCAGGGCATGGATTGTGATCCCCCAATAATCACCATTCCATGACTTCCATTGGCCTTGACTTCTCCACTACACTTGCTGTGTTGTTTCATCCAAAAAGCGAACTAGAGGGATCCCAGTTTCTCAGTTTCTTCTCCAACCTTCAAATAAAGCTCGCAGTTGCCCCAAAAATGCTGGTCTATTTCCCTCTATTCCCATGCCAAAATCTGCCTGTTGCGCCACGCCGGCGCGCCCGGCGCCATGGGGGGTCCGGTATGCGGAAAGGGGCCCAGATGGCTGGAGCCAAAGGAGTTCGGTGGCTTCAATGACCAGAGTTGGTTTTGGATAATTTTACAGTGATGTGTAGTTACATATATATATATATGTATATATATATATGTATATAAATATGTAAATGTATATGTAAATAATTGTAAATATGTTACATATTTATGTACATCGGTGATTAGCAAGGTCCCCAGTTTCAAATGAAAAACTTGCTCCGACAAAATGAGCTACCCTCTCTCTATTCCAATTCTTCGGCTTTCAACTTTGAAAACTTGCTCCTTGCACAAAAAACTTTAGTCCTGGAGGGTTGAACAAGTACTGTACATAGTGTTTTATACACTTCATGCAGCTGAGAACATTGAAAATAACAGGATTTTGAGATTGCGAGCCCCTCAAAAAACACTATAAGTTACTGCGCCTATGCACTTTATGTGGCTGAGAACATGTTTGTTCTCAAGATCGCAGGAAAAGGTTTAGCACATCAATATGCAGAATATATAGCATAATGTCCTCGCGGCCACACATGGGCTGGAAAAAAACATGGCCTGACCTTTCCACTGGAATTCACCGTGTCCTTGACCAACAGCTGCAGAATTTGACAGCAGAAAGGGTGGTAAGGTGTTCCTGAGCAACGCGACGCCTTCTCAGCTTGTAGTGCCCAAACATTTAGTTGCATACCCAGACTTTCAGATGGCTGTGGCATTAAGGTACCAAGTTGCCCACCAAATTGGTCATTTGTAGTATTCAACCAGATATTGCTTATTAAAAAAATAAGCGCCCATTTTGATTGGAGGTACATACTTTAAGCAAGACCCGCATGAAAATCATAGCATGACCCTGCTCCTACTCTCCTACTGCTATGATTCGCTGGTAAAAACCCGTGAAGACTGGCTCCGGTTGCCGGAAAAGGGACAGCTTGATGGTAGACTGACATTTTTTCATTGCATGATCTTCAAGATCTAATCACAACAACTGTGAGTATTGCGATGAAAACAATCCCTTTCCCACCCTGGATACAAACGGTGATGGTTTGTTGACTGGAATGATGGGTGGGATATTCAAGCGGCGAGTCCACTGTGTAAACTGGTACACAAACACCCATAAGGAGTACATCATCTTTTGAGTGCTGTTTCCACATTATCCTTGCAAAATCTGAAACTCACACCCCGTCATGCTGATGCGAATTTTTACATCAACTGTAGAGGCAGAAAAACATGATGTGAGTTCCAGCCTTGAACCTAGCAAACTTTCCCACCAGAATATCAAAAGAGTTGATGGTGGCATATTCACCTACCGACGAGGCAAGCTCCATTGACTCGGTCCCAACCCAAACTTTTTTGTAAATCTTTTGCTGGGTAGATCCCCAGTCAACAGTGTACACTTTTTATACCTTTTTCTTGATCAAAAGATGTCAATACCAATATCACATTGGAAAATCCGCATTTTTGGGTGAACTCCCGCTTGGTGGATCAAATCCCAGCTTCTTGTTTCAGTTGCTGGTGACATTCCATCCTTTTTGTGGCTGGTGAAACCCTCCAACTTCTAGTGAGTTTGCCTTCTGCGGTGGTCTGAAAATAGGGGTACCCCCCGAAATTTTGGATGGATAATCAGGGATCACCTCGCCATTAAACTAGGATAATTGGATCATCATCAATTTCATGATTCTCCATCAATTTTCAATCCATTTTCAATCCATTATCATCATTTTTCCCTTCGCTAAAATGACCATCACTGGGGATCACCTCCCCCGTCTCAGCCCAGACTCGCTGGGAGGCTGCTTGGGTCTTCAGCAAACTTTGTACCTGGGCAGTAACAAAGGTGAGCTGATCAGCAACATCTGGGGGTTTCCATGGGGTTACCCCAATAGCTGGTGGTTTTTTGGATGGAACAATCCCATCAATTGATGATAACTAGGGGGGGTACCCCGTACGCTGGACAGTTCCAGTCTATGTGGCAGTTAGCTTGCAAAGGAAGAAAGAAGAACAAATTCATTCACATAAAAAATTAACCGCCAAATAGACGTCCAACATTTTATTAAAAGGAGAGAAGATAAACACGTGATGATTGGAAATGAAGATGGAAGAAAAGCTCATTGGAATAGCTGGAGGCGCTGGAGGCGTTGGGGGCGCTGGAGCTGGAGGCGCTGGAGCCGCTGGAGGCGCTGAAGGCGCTGAAGGCGTTGAGGGCGCTGATGGCGCTGAGGGCGCTGAGGGCGCTGAGGGCGCTGAGGGCGCTGAGGGCGCTGAGGGCGCTGAAGGCGAAGGCCCTATATAGGGCGCTGAGGGCGCTGAGGGCGCTGAGGGCGCTGAAGCTGTTGAAGGTGTTGAGGGCGCTAGGGCGGTGATGGCGCTGAGGGCGGTGAGGGCGCTGAGAGCGCTGAGGGCGTTGAAGGCGCTGAGGGCGCTGAGAGCGCTGAGGGCGCTGAGGGCGCTGAGGGCGCTGAGGGCGCTGAGGGCGCTGAGGGCGCTGAGGGCGCTGAGGGCGCTGAGGGCGCTGAGGGCGCTGAAGGCGCTGAGGGCGCTGAGCGCGCTGAAGGCTGAGGCGCTGAAGGCGCTGAGGGCGCTGAAGGCGTTGAGGGCGCTGACAGAGCTGAGGGCGCTGAAGGCGCTGAGGGCGTTGAGGGCGCTGAGGGCGCTGAGGGCGCTGAAGGCACCGAAGGCGTTGCAGGCGCTGAAGACGCTGAGGGCGCTGAAGGCACCGAAGGCCCTGAGGGCGCTGAGGGCGCTGAAGGCACTCAAGGCGATGAGGGCGCTGAAGGCGTTGAGGGCGCTGAGGGTGCTGAGGGCGCTGAGGGCGCTGAAGGCGCTGAGGGCGCTGAGGGCGTTGAGGGCGCTGAAGGCGCTGAGGGCGCTGAAGGTGCTGAAGGCTGAGGCGCTGAAGGCGCTGAGGGCGCTGAAGGCGCTGCGTTGGAGCGCTGCCTGGAGCGGTGGAGGTGATGGAAGAGTGATGGGGGAGTGGTGGAGGAGTGGTGGAGGCATGTCACGTCCTGAGCATCTCTTGCCAATCTTCTACTTGGCCTTCCCCACATCAGGCGGCTCTGTATCATGCTACAATGATCTTCTCGCGATCGCTGACATACTTGGCCTGTATGTATGTCACGCTACGCTCCTCTTTTTCATCAAGCTGAGCTGCTTGATCTTCTCTGCATTGTTTTGTGCTCCTTGATCTTCCCCATTTCATGCTGACATGATTGATAGCCTCATTCCACCTCATTCTAGGATGCCTTTCTGCGCATCATGAGATGCTGCTCGATCTTCTCCACATCATGATGCGCTTCTTGGTCGTCTCTACCTCATACTACGTTGCTTGACTTTCGCTACCTCATGTTATGTTGCTTGATCTCCTCAGACCTCTATTTTAATTCATGTTGTGCTATTTGGTTTGCTTTTCATGATGCTACTTTGCTTGACCTTCCCCACCTCATGTCAAGCTGCGTGAGGTCTTCTATATCATTGTCTGTCATGCTATCTGATCTTGTCTTCATGATGCTAGGCTGCTTGNGATCTTCTCTACCTCACGCTACGCTGACTGATCTTCTCTATCTCAAGCTATGCTAGTTGATGTGGTCTTCAAAATGCTACCGCTGCTGCTACGCTGCTGAACCTTCCCTACCTCATGTTAAGCTGCTTGGTGTTCCCTGAATCACGTAATGCTACTGTATCTTGTTTTCAAGTTTTCAAGATGCTACGTTGACATTGTTGTATCTTTTCTACCTCATGCCACGCTGCTTCACCCTCCCTACCTCATGTTGTTTGATGCTCTCTTTATCAGATCTTTGCTTTTTGGTCATATGATCTGGTCCTCGTGATGTTACAATGTTTGATCTTCCCTACCTAATGCTGCATTGCTTGACCGTAATCCATATGTCATGTTCTGCTTCTGGATTTTTCCTACATCATGCTAGGCTTTTTGTTCTTGTCATCAACATGCTACGCTGCTCTGTCTTATCCGCTTCATGCTATGCTGCTTCACCCTCTCTACCTCATGTCAAGCTGCTTGATGTCTTCTATATNCGCTGCTCTGTCTTATCCGCTTCATGCTATGCTGCTTCACCCTCTCTACCTCATGTCAAGCTGCTTGATGTCTTCTATATCGTGTTATGCTATTTGATCCTGTCTTCATGAGGTTGGGCCGCTGAATCTTCCCTACTTCATGCTGCGCTGTTTGACCTTCTTACCTCGTGTTTTGCTGCTTAGGGTTCTGTATTTCAAGTCGTGCTGTGCTGAACGATCATGTCCTCATGGTGCTACGCTGCTTGAGCTTCTCTACCTCACGCTGCGCTGCTTGACCTTCCCTACCTCATGTCATGCTGATTGATCTAGTCTTAGAATGCTACGCTGCAGCACCTTTTCTGCTTCATGCTACACTGCTTGATCTTCCCTGCCTGTTGCTTCATGTTAAGCTGCTTGATCTGGTCTTCATAAAACAACGCTGCTTGGTGGNTTGATCTTCCCTGCCTGTTGCTTCATGTTAAGCTGCTTGATCTGGTCTTCATAAAACAACGCTGCTTGGTGGTCTCTACCTTTCGCTATGCCGCCGAACATTCCCTACTGTACGTTATGCTGCTTGTTGTCCTCTTTTTCAGGTTATGATATGTGATCTTGTCTTCATGATGCTAGGCTGATTGATATTCTCCATCTGTTGTTGTGCTGCTGGACCTTCCTTCCTCATGTCAAGCTGCTTGATGTCCTCTACATCACGCAATGCTATTCTATCTTGTTTTCAAGATACCACATTGACATTGTTTGATCTTATCTGCCTCATCCTGCCTGTGTCCTACTCATACTACG
>BGPT01003207.1:291-11129 GCA_003297045.1 Symbiodinium sp. clade C Y103 | reverse complement strand
CTTTCTATACTATCTTAATGCATTCCTTAGGTGACGGTTGGCATCCTGGCTGTTTCGGAGGGTTTTGCAGCCTTTGGGGGCCCACAGTCTCACTGAATATTACAAAAAATTCTGTCAGCTTCCAAAAGAAGTTTTGAAAAAATGGATGACTTGACTGAATCGCCCACAGGAAGAGCCCCGAAACGATAGGCTTTTATTGCTTTATGAGTAGGCTACCTAAGATTTATGGTGGGCCCCCACCGCCGCCCCCAGGTTCCTGCTCCTGGGGGTCGGCGGCAGGGGCGGCAGCCCTTAAATATGATGAGTGGAGGTAAAAGCTGTAGAACCCATCGCGCTGCATGCATCACACGTTGCGCAATGAACTGTTGGTGGTCCAACATCATTAGTACAACAACCTTACCAAACAATTTACATAAATCATTTGTTACGCCAAATATGCTGCAACAGAAGCATCACTGTCTTATTTGTGGCCTCCCTTTAATCTCCAAATTTGCGAATAATGAAATTCTTCTGGCTTGACGTTTTACATGCTTCCAATTTTGAGATCATGATGCCCAAACATTCCCAAAATGAAATTCTAGAAGCAACCTCCAAGATAGCCCCAAAATTTCCAGAAATAAAATTTGGGACCCAGTCTGAGCAACATTTTTTAGGCTAAAAAATGCGGCTCCAGCCCTAGAATCTCAGCAGGGAACACCAGACGGGGATATATATACATATACATATATATTATATTATATTATATTATATTATATTATATTATATTGTATTGTATTATATTATATTATATTACATTATATTATATTATATTATGTTATGTTATATTATGTTATTATATTGTATTATGTTATATTATATTATATTATATTATATTATATTATATGTATATATTATATATTATATATTATATATTATATATTATATATTATATATTATATATTATATATTATATTCTATATTATATATATTATAATAGAATATATATATATATTATATAATATATATTATATATTATATATAATAGATATATATATATATATCATATATATATATATATTATATTTTATATATATATGATGTATACACATACGTACATTACCGTAACTGTAAGTCATGTTAAAGATCTATACGTGCGAGAAATATACAGCAACCCCATGGTGGCCGGACCCAGATAGATCCTGCCGTTGAGCCTTTGGGGCACTGCAGCTGTGGAAGATAGCGACCAATGCGGCGCGTGTGTGTCGCCAGTGGAAATTAGGAAATGGGATTTTGGAATTCAATGATGTTCATGATCAACCGTTAAAAATTCATCCATATATATATATATATACATATTGAATCAATACTTTCGTGGCTTCTTTGATCTTCATCGGTTCTCTCAAAAGTCGCAAGCTGGAAATGTGAGGTCATGAAACACATACGTGCAGCTTCAAGTCGTGCGTCGCAGGTGCAACTGTGAGCCCAGCACGCTGAAACTGGACCATCAAATATTGTCAAATGCAAGATAATTTCCTCAACAGAACAAACATGAACAAACCATTGTCTTGCGACTAGTTTGGTGCTATGCCCATTCTTGGACACAAATTTACTTGAGGCGATGACCAGAAATTTGGAAAGGCTGAGATCATAGCATCACCAACTTCTTCTTCAATCCTCCGCTGCGGCATGGTTGCTACAGAGGGACGCAAGATGGTTCTCTAAACTATAGCCCTACCAAAGCCCTGAAAACTCAAGAAAACAGTTGTTTCGCAAGATAATGATGAACAATTGAAACATACACGTGCTGGACCCGACCATCCCATCTTTCCACAACTTGAAGGAACCTCCTCACTGGATCAAAAGCCGTTCCTGCAAACCGACTTGGATCCTGAGCTGACCACGGGGTGAAAGGCTAAGCAGCACCTGAGCGGTGCAGCCATGCTCACGAGAAAATGATGACAATCCATTTGAACTGGAGATTATATATTTTGAGATAAGCCTAGTCTGATATTCAAAATGGAATCATTTGGAATTGGAGGTATATACCTCTAATTATACTTCCATTGTCAGAGATAATTATCTTGACATCTCAATACATTTCAACATTTTTCAATGGTATTTGACTGTGTGCGCATTGCGATACCACAAGGTTTTCTTTGTTGGAAAATGCAAAAGATGAGGAGATGTGTCCAAACGTCGCCAAACGCAGGTGGTGGTTCTGAAGATTAGTTTCTTGATGTTTAAATGTTTAATGACCTACCTCAAAAGGTGTAAATGCAATTTTTTTAAGAGTAGCAGACATTGGGCACAGTACAAGAACATCCTGAATGTCCTGGATTGGGTCCCTTGAAACTCACTGGTACAAGGATTGGGATATGAGCGATCAAAATCCGGCACCAAATGGGAGCAGTGAGCCTCCGTCCATCCGTTGCTGTTTAGGGGGATCGTGGCTTGTCCATGAGTAGGGCATATTGCGTATTCTTGAGGGAGTAACAACAAAGCGCGGGGCTCACGCATTGGGCTTCCCCGCACAAAGGAAGATTCGCAATCACTCACTCCCCCTGTCAGCAACAGCTGATCCTAGCCGCAATCTGGATGAAAATTACCTAGCAGAAATTGTTGACTTTTGGTTGCAACGGGTTTGCGTCGTCAAGGTTGGGCTCCTTGAAGCATCAAGTGGCTACTTGTACTCTGCTATCACCATCCACAGTATAATTTCACCATATTCGTGAATGTGTTTGCCACATTGCCACCCCTTAAGATTATTGACCAAACACTTGATTGCTAAGTCCTGAGTGTTGCCAAGTCTATGTCTGTCAGCAGCTATGCTACACTTGAGCCATACACACCTTCAGGGGTTTACCATGGTTGCATAATGTTGTATCCTTGATTCCGCTCCCGGCGACTCCTCTTGCTGCAGCACCATGCCTTCGGGTGATCTCGAGGAAATGCTAAAAACATGCGAATGAAATCGTAGTATATCAGTAGGTACAGTATGGTACAGTACACCTTTGCGTGATCTGTACACCTGTGATCATCTCAAGACTTGTCATTTCATATGCTTCAGATAATTTTGAGCATCAAATGAGGGCACCTGCGCGGTCTTGCACGCTTGCAACAGTAAAGATCTGGCTTTAACTTTCAACCCCAGAAAGGGTCCAAATGGTCGAAAAGCAAGTATGGTTTGACTGAAGTCGATGATCTATTGAAATGCAAACTTAAAGGCAAAAACCGAGCTGAAACCACAACCAACAAGATAACAAGACCAACGAGCTTCAGGCCGAGGACGGAGTCAAAGCTGGACACACAAGGACCCGATTATGTTTGTAGATATCAGTCATCGACGAGTCATCGACTTTTGTTAACTGTCAGCCTTTGGGGGTATACTATGGTATACTCAAGTTGCACCCGTACCTAAACGTCCACTTCCCGTCCTCCGGCCTGACACAAACTGGAGTGTCTCGCAACTTTGGCCCAAGGATTTTCGCCAAGGGGCACCTGGAGGCGCCCAGCATGGAGCCAAATTGTGAACTGATTCCTGGACAAACAAAAAAAGAGGGATATTCGCCAACCCATTTTAGGGCTATGAGACATGGTTTTGACCACCGAGCCAAAACTCGGACCCTGCGGCACAGGAAATGAAAGCAAAGTTCAGGAGAAATGGCCAAGACCTGCGAAGTCGGAGATCAACGCACTGCTGTCCAGGGATATCCAAAGATTTGGTCTTAGCCCTGAAGCCCTGCAGGATCGACTGGGATGTACCGCTATACACCCTCAGTGGCCGCCCCTCCTGACATTCTCATGGATCCATTGCCACATCCCTTCCCCATTACAAAAACATAGAGATGCCAAGCTGAGGCCGCAACTTCCCGAGAAGCCAAATCTTTCTCAGTGTCGTACCCGGTCTTACCCTCCGGAGATCTCCGCACCTCAAAGGGTGTCTCGGGGTTGGTCACATACATAGCGATTGAACCTCGGCGGGGTCGACCAGGGAAGTATCCGTCACTAGCAGCTAGGAGGCTGAGATGAAAAGCTCCATTCACCACTAGTGAGGGGCAATGCATCTCATCACCCGAGCAGCTCCAGCTGTTTTCGCTTTTTTCCAGCCATTCAAAGCTTCGAAGAGAGGAACATCTTGGTTTGCTGGCCCGTAAACCTGGACTGGAACGGCTGGTGATGGGGGTCCCTTTTTGCAATCAATCAGCCTTTGATGAACTTGAAAGGTCTTGATCTGCGAATTCTGACTCGTTACTTGACGGGGCATGCAATCTTCGAGTTAGCAAAGGGTTGGTAAATGGGGACGTGAATGGGATACAGGATCATCCATACCTTAAAGTCAGGCATCCCATCTGCGTTCAAATGCAGCAGCCAAGTGGTTGAGTCCGACTCTTGATGGATGTTACAAGATATTCTATCTATGTATGTCCTTGTCTGCACATTTTGATACATATTGGGTAGTAAACTGAGTAAACCTCTTTGCGTGAATGTTGTTTGTCCCATCATCCAGCGAATCAAATGAAAGTGAGGAGCCATTCACAAAGTTCGTTTAAGGAGATGGATGGCTATGAGGAATCCAAGCGACACAAGCTCCCCAACTGGGCAAATCCCATTGTGTTTGACTGAGCGCAGTGCACAATCTTGTCTCCTGACTTCATGGTCCTCAGTTGGGTGATGATGAAAATGGTGAAGGTGAAGGTGAGGGCAAAGGCAAATGCAAAGGGAAAGATGACAAAAATGACAAGAATCACACAAATCACAAAAATCGCAAGAACACACATCACAAAAATCAAAAAAATACACAAATCACCACAAAAAAATACACAAAAATCACAAAAAAAAAATACAAAAATGACTATGAGCATGAAAATGAGCATGCCTGGTGCCCTCAAGTCACATGGACAAGTAGGCCAAGCTCTTCCCGGCCTGGTTGCAGAGGAGCGTGACAAATGTTGCTTAGGAGCATGCGCTTACAGATTGCACCGTCACCGTAGGTATTTATCTTACATAGCTCAAAAGCTGCCTAAAAGTATCTAAAAGTTTTTCCTGGCTCTGCATTTGCTTTGCTGTCTGCTGGAGTCTGTCGGGCCCAACCAGAACAAGTTGCAACTCTTACAGGCTGATGCAGCACACAAACTCAGGGATCTTCCAAGACTGTGACTAGAGTGGCTTCCAAAGTTCAACCCTGTGACAGTCAACATGAAATAACTCAACTTAATTCGACCTAATTATTCTATTCCTGTTTATTCCAAGTTCTTGATGCATCACAGCAATGTACATCTGCATCTGCATATCATGCATATCCCAGTCATCTGATGGATAAGATCATATGATCTTCCAACATTTAATGGATTCAATGGATTCAAAGCCATTCAGCACCCGAGTCAAATCGGTGGCTCCCAGACTCAGTCTCCACTTTGAAGGTGAAAGCCTGGCCTTCTCAACCCTGCAATCCATGACCAACTCTTCCCCCAGCTTTGCTGCCCCCTGGTACTGACCTTCCAAGACCACATGGATGACCCATCACCCCACCAACTGGCACACTTAGCACCCTGAATAAGGGGCAATCCGATGGATGCTCCAAACGAAAAAAACATTGGAAGTACATAGCTCACAGGTACGATCACCAAAATCACCAGAAGGTCAGTCAAAACACAACGTCTCTCCTCAGCTTCAGGACATTTGAACCATTGCATAACCGCATGTACATACCACCTGCAGTACTTGCTTGCTGCAAACAGTCCACCTCTCATTCTCAGCCATGATCAAAGTACCAAGATCCTTCCAGATTAGTTACGGGTTGGTTCGTCAAGTCCAAACCATGGAATCCCATGGCTAACCCTTGGGTATCCCATGGCTACCCCAAAATCCCCACGTGGATCACCGTGGATTCCCTTCATTTTCCATCTCCAACCTGCCATGTTGACAGAGACCGTGGGCTTCATCACCAGGTCCATCGTTGTAACGGTTCTGGGAAACGCGATTTTGATCAGAAAAAATCATGGTGTTGCAGTGTTACAGTTCCAAAAGCCACAGATTTGACAATTAATTAGTTAATTTGGTGGTTTTTAAGATTCAAGCAGAAAACTGGTAAAAATCCTCAGATGTGCTGGTCATTTCCAGGATTTATCTAATTTAAGAGTACCATGGCGTACTCAAGGTTGAAACATGACCGGAGGGAGAAGTGACTAACAATGATAGGGGACTACCGACACCAAATTAGCAGGTTGACCAAGCGAAAATGCCAATCTCAGGAGAACAACTCCCAGATTATGCAGAATGGCTGACCACACATGTGGAGGCTGCTGGCTTTCCACATCTTTCCACCACCCAGGATCATATGAAGCTATGTTAGTATAATATGCTGAAGCTAATGCAAACACAATCGATTTCTGTTCATCCTGATGTTCACAAGTTCAGCCTGCTTCAATGTCTTGTCGGCGTTCAGCCGTGCCATCCACCGATTCAGATTCACTTTGACTGGGAGCAAACCCACTTCGAAAGTGTTAGCTGCAATCGTCATCCCCAATAATTTCGAAAATCATCAGGATTCCAAAGCACCAACCGTTTAACCACCACTTAGCCATTGGATTCCCATGAAAGATGAAAGATTTGTCATTTATCTATTTACTTATCATCACAAACTTGTTGGAGTCATTATCCCCACTGATATTTGCAGCTCTTCCGTGCCAGGCTGCGTCAAAACGTCCAAGAGCAACATGGCAAAGGCTCCATGCATCGTCTGCAAGGCATTCATGTGCTCGGGTCCCACCTAGCATCCGGGTCACCATAGGTCACCTGGATGATTTGTGCGCTTTGTATAACCCATCCCAAAGATTTTTTGGTGGGGATCATCCTGCCAAATGTGGCTGAAAAAATCCGCCGACCCCGGCAACGCAAGGGGGAGCGCGTCAGGGAAGAGAGGTACTACAACAACAACAACAACAACAACAACAACAACAACAACAACAACACTACCACCACACTTGCTTGCTTGGATAAGCTGCCGTCGCCAGTGTTTGGCTGCTTTCAGACACGGTGGCAAAGGAAGACTTTGGAGGCGTCGTGCTCGTCTTTAACTGCTTTGCGCTGCTATCTAAGGTCGGTGTCTCTCCATCGTCCGTATGTTTTCGGCCAGGGTCAATCATCTCGTTAAGGTTTGGTGTGGGTCCGCACGCTTGATCCCTTTTTTTTTCGGTAGCAACTTCATTTGTAGCTTCTTTTTCGCTCGTCGTCGCGTGACTGGTGCCTTTTTTTCGGTGTTCTGTCCTTTCGGCACGAAATTAGGTGGTGCTTTGGTCTGGCGAAGCCGTGTGGCGAAGGGGTGGGAGCTGCAGTTTGGAGCTTGGCAGTGGCAGCAGCGGCTGGAGCAGAAGAAGACATCTTTATTCTATTTTATATTCTATATTCTAATAAGGATTCAGAAGTGACGTTAGAGACTTTTGTCGTCGTTTTGGACGCCTTTTCGGCGCGATTTTGGACGCCTTGTCGGCACGAAATTAGGTGGTGCTTTGGTCTGGCGAAGCCGTGTGGCGAAGGGGTGAGAGCTGCAGTTTGGAGCTTGGCGGTGNTCGGCACGAAATTAGGTGGTGCTTTGGTCTGGCGAAGCCGTGTGGCGAAGGGGTGAGAGCTGCAGTTTGGAGCTTGGCGGTGGCAGCAGCGGCTGTAGCAGAAGAAGACATCTTTTTCTATTCTATCTATTCTATATAGGGAATCAGAAGTGACGTTAGGGACTTTTGTCGGGCGTTTTGGACGCCNCAGCAGCGGCTGGAGCAGCAGAAGGCATAAGAAGGCATCTTTTTCTATCGGATTCTATTCTATCTACTATCTACTATACTATATCTACTATACTATCTACTATATAGGGATTCAGAAGTGACGTTAGGGACTTTTGTCGGGCGTTTTGGACGCCTTTTCGGCACGAAATNGGGATTCAGAAGTGACGTTAGGGACTTTTGTCGGGCGTTTTGGACGCCTTTTCGGCACGAAATTAGGTGGTGTTTTGGTCTGGCGAAGCCGTGTGGCGAGGGGGTGAGAGCTGCAGTTTGGATCACGAAATTAGATGGTGTTTTGGTCTGGCGAAGGTCTGGCGAAGCCGTGTGGCGAAGGGGTGGGAGCTGCAGTTTGGAGCTTGGCAGTGGCAGCAGCGGCTGGAGCAGAAGAAGACATCTTTCTTCTATTCTATATTCTATATTCTAATAAGGATTCAGAAGTGACGTTAGAGACTTTTGTCGTGCGTTTTGGACGCCTTTTCGGCACGATTTTGGACGCCTTGTCGGCACGAAATTAGGTGGTGCTTTGGTCTGGCGAAGCCGTGTGGCGAAGGGGTGAGAGCTGCAGTTTGGAGCTTGGCGGTGNTTTGGACGCCTTGTCGGCACGAAATTAGGTGGTGCTTTGGTCTGGCGAAGCCGTGTGGCGAAGGGGTGAGAGCTGCAGTTTGGAGCTTGGCGGTGGCAGAAGCGGCTGTAGCAGAAGAAGACATCTTTTTCTATTCTATCTATTCTATATAGGGAATCAGAAGTGACGTTAGGGACTTTTGTCGGGCGTTTTGGACGCCTTTTCGGCACGAAATTAGGTGGTGTTTTGGTCTGGCGAAGTCGTGTGGCGAAGAGGTGAGAGCTGCAGTTTGGAGCTTGGCGGTGGCAGCAGCGGCTGTAGCAGAAGAAGACATCTTTTTCTATTCTATTCTATATAGGGAATCAGAAGTGACGTTAGGGACTTTTGTCGGGCGTTTTGGACGCCTTTTCGGCACGAAATTAGGTGGTGTTTTGGTCTGGCGAAGCCGTGTTTGGAGCTTGGCGGTGGCAGCAGCGGCTGGAGCAGCAGAAGGCATAAGAAGGCATCTTTTCTATCGGATTCTATTCTATCTACTATCTACTATATCTACTATACTATCTACTATATAGGGATTCAGAAGTGACGTTAGGGACTTTTGTCGGGCGTTTTGGACGCCTTTTCGGCACGAAATTAGGTGNTATATCTACTATACTATCTACTATATAGGGATTCAGAAGTGACGTTAGGGACTTTTGTCGGGCGTTTTGGACGCCTTTTCGGCACGAAATTAGGTGGTGCTTTGGTCTGGCGAAGCCGTGTTTGGAGCTTGGCGGTGACAGCAGCGGCTGGAGCAGCAGAAGGCATAAGAAGGCATCTTTTTCTATCGGATTCTATTCTATCTACTATCTACTATACTATATCTACTATACTATCTACTATATAGGGATTCAGAAGTGACGTTAGGGACTTTTGTCGGGCGTTTTGGACGCCTTTTCGGCACGAAATGCGGTGGTGTTTTGGTCTGGCGAAGCCGTGTGGCGAGGGGGTGAGAGCTGCAGTTTGGATCACGAAATTAGATGGTGTTTTGGTCTGGCGAAGCCGTGTGGCGAAGAGGTGAGAGCTGCAGTTTGGTGGAGCTTGCGGTGGCAGCAGCGGCTGGAGCAGAAGAAGACATCTNTTTGGTCTGGCGAAGCCGTGTGGCGAAGAGGTGAGAGCTGCAGTTTGGTGGAGCTTGCGGTGGCAGCAGCGGCTGGAGCAGAAGAAGACATCTTTATTCGATTCTATTCTATTCTTTTCTATATATATATATATTCTACTATATATTCTATTCTACTATACTACTATATATTTATATTCTACTAAAATATATATTCTACTAAAATATATTATATTATATATATTCTATAGGGATTCAGAAGTGACGTTAGAGACTTTTGTCGTGCGTTTTGGACGCCTCTTCGGCACGAAATTAGGTGGTGTTTTGGTCTGGCGAAGCCGTGTTTGGAGCTTGGCGGTGGCAGCAGCGGCTGGAGCAGCAGAAGGCATAAGAAGGCATCTTTTTCTATCGGATTCTATTCTATCTACTATACTATATGCTATATATATATATATATATTACTGGGTGTTTTTCACCATTCGTTACTGGGTGTTTTTCACCATTCATTACTGGGCGTTTTTCACCATTCATTACTGGGCGTTTTTCACCATTCATTACTGGGTTCTTNTCACCATTCGTTACTGGGTGTTTTTCACCATTCATTACTGGGCGTTTTTCACCATTCATTACTGGGCGTTTTTCACCATTCATTACTGGGTTCTTTTCACCATTCATTACTGTGCTCTTTTCACTGGGCGTTTTCACCATTCATTACTGTGCTCTTTTCACTAAGCGTTTTTCACCATTCATTACAATGCTCTTTTCACCATTCATTACTGTGCTCTTTTCACTGGGCGTTTTTCACCATTCATTACAATGCTCTTTTCACTGGGCGTTTTTCACCATTCATTACTGGGTTCTTTTCACTACTCATTACTGGGCGCTTTTCACCATTCATTACTGGGTGTTTTTCACCATTCATTACTGGGCGTTTTTCACCATTCATTACTGGGTTCTTTTCACCATTCATTGCTGGGCGCTTTTCACCACTCATTACTGGGCGTTTTTCACCATTCATTACTGGGCGCTTTTCACCATTCATTACTGGGTGTTTTTTTCACCATTCGTTACTGGGTGTTTTTCACCATTCATTACTGGGCGTTTTTCACCATTCATTACTGGGCGTTTTTCACCATTCATTACTGGGTTCTTNTCACCATTCGTTACTGGGTGTTTTTCACCATTCATTACTGGGCGTTTTTCACCATTCATTACTGGGCGTTTTTCACCATTCATTACTGGGTTCTTTTCATCATTCATTACTGGGTTTTTTTCACCATTCATTACTGGGCGTTTTTCACCATTCATTACTGGGTATCACACCCTCAATTGCGAGGCTATCACAGCCTCGACTGAAAGGCTATCACAGCCTCCAACGTAAGGGTATCACACCCTCAACTGCGAGGCTATCACAGCCTCGACTGAAAGG
>BGPT01003206.1:23473-50581 GCA_003297045.1 Symbiodinium sp. clade C Y103 | reverse complement strand
GTCTCCCACACTTGTCTCCCACACTTGTCTCCCACTTTGGGTGCTCTGGGCCGCCTGGGTTTACACTTGTCTCCCACACTTGTCTCCCACTCTGGGTGCTCTGGGCCGCATGATTTTCCATCTGTCTCCCACTTGTCTCTCACTTGTGTCCCACACTTGTCTCCCACACTTGTCTCCCACTCTGGATGCGCTGGGCCGCATGAGTTTACACTTGTCTCCCACTTCTTGCCCACACTTGTCTCGCACTTAAGTCCCACACTTGTTTCCCANGATGCGCTGGGCCGCATGAGTTTACACTTGTCTCCCACTTCTTGCCCACACTTGTCTCGCACTTAAGTCCCACACTTGTTTCCCACACTTGTCTCCCACTCTGGGTGCTTTGAGCCGCCTGAGTTTGCATTTGTCTCCCACTTCTCCCACTCTGGGTGCTCTGGGCCGCATGAGTTTACACTTGTCTCCCACTTGTTTCCCACACTTGTCTCCCACCCTTCTCTCCCACTCTGGGTGCTCTGGGCCGCATGAGTTTACACTNGGCTGTACAAAATCATGGACCACAGCATGCCTTGGCATACCTTAGTGTACCTGTAGCAACACCCAAAATGTACACAGGTTGTACAAAATCAGGCCATCGCTTGAAGCTAAGCTTACGTTGGACCCATGTCATTTTGTACAAGTCCCATTCATAAAGTTGTTCTTGTTAGCTCTGTCTTTGCTTGGGATCAGGGTCCTCATTTTGTACTTCAGATACCCTAAAATACCTTGGCCCCCACCATTCTGTACACTGTTTCTGTACCAAATGAAGGGGGCCCAACCTTCAACTCTAATTCCAAGGGGGATNCTTCAGATACCCTAAAATACCTTGGCCCCCACCATTCTGTACACTGTTTCTGTACCAAATGAAGGGGGCCCAACCTTCAACTCTAATTCCAAGGGGGATTGTTTGATTACCGGAGGGTACTGAGGGAAAATCTATGGGATACTAAGCAAGAAAATTCCTAAGATTGCTAGGGTTGGTTTCCAATGTTCTTCAAAGCATGGGGATGTGACCAGCAAAAAAGCGGGCAGAACGGTAGAACCAATAAACCTGTCTGGTTGTTTCAAGTTGCTCATCCTTCTTCATCCCTGTTTTCGGGATGGCTAACATTGCTCCAAACGCTTGATGCTCAGAAGCTGATCTGTTGAGGAACAAGATGAGGACCTTATTTCCCTCCTATCTGGGCACTGCAGTGCAGAAGGAACCCACCTTCAACACCAGGCAGGATCCTGGTGTGGCAACTCCTCATGGAAAACATGGGGGTTATAACATGCTTAACTTACAGCATCATAAATTTCCCCGTGGTTTATGTTTATTCCCTCCATTATTTGATGAGTCATATCCCTACCTAGCCTTTCATTGGCCATTCCACTTACTCGCATTGACTTCTTTAAAAAAAAGTTACCCCAGTTGTTTGTTGGTTAGATCTCAGCTTAGCCCCCCATGACTCCCATCATGATATGGGCAGAGGCTCTACAATGCGGTGAGTGTGTTTGACTTCATCAGTTTCTTGGAGGTGATCCTTAAGAGGACTCTGGTTGCTATCCGGTGGAAGGGAGCGAACTGTGGCTATCCATATTCCCTATGAAACAATCAGGAGCCACGGAGTGCAACGGAGCTACAAGTTTCCCAACCACCTGGTAGCTTAGGATTTTTGTTCATATCCTGCTGATTAAAAGCGATTTCAAAAAAGTACCTGAGGTTGACCCATTTGCATGGAGGATATTTCAATTCAAGCTCTGGAAATGCCTCAAAGATCCTGCAAGATGAGCATTTTCGTTGAAAAAGTTGGACCCATGCTGATGTAAGTGTCAAGTGGGTGATCGTAGATATTCATCCCCTCCCCCCCCATATGGAGCCCCCAAAATGAACAGATCCAATACTAGACCACCGTTTCCAAGCGAATTTATCATTTGAGCTATTCGATCCTCGGGGGAAGGGATATTATGCAGTATGGGAAGTGAAGGAGGGAAGTGGGAGCATGGGATCACCAACTGCTAGCGAAGTTGGGAAAGCCCAATGTATGCCATCTTTGCACAAAGTAGGTTGCTGGTGGTTGGAGAGCATCTTTTTGTAACCAGACCTCTCACTGCAGACTGTTTTTCTCATGCGCTTTGTGTCATGAAAGTCCTTGCAATGATGAAGATTTGCAGTGGTAGTGCATGGTGGTGCATGGTGGTGTCGAAGATCCCAGCACAGGTTTCTTGTGAAGTGGACTTATTCTTCGCCCTGTCGCGTTCCTAGGCTGGAAGAACATCGAAGTGGGCTTCCAGACCAAGGTCTACCACATCGCAGCGTTGGCTCTGGTTTTTCAAACAGGCATCGCCTTTTCGAAGAGGGTAAACAAACGGGGCAACCCCCAATCCCCAAAGTTGGACCATGGATTTCCACAGGGTACATGACCAGTCTGACCAGTAGTGTCTGTGAACCCTGGATGAAGTCCAGGTTATTTTTGTACCGGGGCTCACCTCGAAAGAGATGGACCTTGATGTCGAGTCATTACACAGACTGGACTTCTCCTCAATTCCATAAACAAACGGGGGCTCACCAGTCGGGGTTTAGCATGCTGGTTGGTTGGGACCCCCATTATTATTCCATTATCATCCCAGAATGGATTGTTAATACACCCCTATTATTGTGGGGGAGACCTTTGGGAGGGGTTGGTTGGGATTTCCAGTAGTGAGACCTTCATGCCACAGCTGTCCAGGGGCCCTGCTTCTCCAGATCCTGCCGTACGCGTGCAAAGAGACGCTGTCTCAGAGCAACCTGACATTGGTTGTAATTTCTCATGGGAATGTCCCACAAATGAAGACAATTAACAAGATCCGTTCACTATCGCGTTTCTCATGATAGTGGTCTCATGTGGTCTCTAACGGTTTAGGAGATTTTGGGGGAAAAATAGGTGGGCCATTCACCAGCGAAGATTATGGGTTTGCTCGAGTTTTTTGACACAACATTGTGTGATGGGCCAATGGTTGTCCAGGGAGGACATGGTAGGAAGGTGATAGGATGGAATGCAGACCATGTGTTAGGGCATATGGATGCATATGGCATATCATAGACAAAGGTGCTTGAAGGGGTTCCTGGATTCGTTCCACCCCCAGCAGCTTGAGATTTTGCAGAACTCCTACTGCGAAGAACGCAATAGAATGCAATCTATTGATGCAAGTCATCATGGCACAGGATTGTGCAGCGCTGTAGTGTTTCCAGCACCTCCAGTAGCAGCTTTCGCACCAGCAATCTCCGCATAGTTCATGAACTCCCCAGGTTATGCCCATGTCTTCGCTTCTATGGTTTTGCTGCTGCAGACGGGCCTCTTTCTGGTGTTGGGCTGCTTCATTAGCCGGCTGAAGTGTGACTGAGATGCGAAATGCTGGGCATGGGGCATGGGTGGACCTTGGTGACGGGCGTATGTTTGGCAATGGAGCACAATTAGCCAAGCACGGAAGTGGAGCCTGGGCTTCTGAACGTAAGTCAAGTACAGTATTTGGTGCTTTAATGTTGGATTCTTGCAGGCATGACTCCATGGTGTGCAAGATCCCTGCTCCTTCATGATTTATCTCCTTCTTTGATAGTTGTTTGAAGAGTGTTTCTTTTTTTCTCCTAGACTCCTAGGCTGAAACGGCCAAACCGTGCCAAAACGTCAGAGAGTGTCAGAGAGGAGCTGCTGTGATTCTGCCGTTTTAGCATCGTGAAGCTCATGTATTCCCATTTCATGCCCTTTTCATTCAGCGCTCAAATATGTGCTCCGAACAAGTGCATGCAGACGAGCGCAGACAAATACAGGGAGTGGCACACGGGACCATGCTTGTCTGACTTAGTGTTGGGCACGGATGCTTGCAGCCTTCCCCAAAACAAAAGGATCGCTGGCTGACTCATCCTTGTAATGTGTTGTTCAACTTCATTTGGTGAATGCCTTACCAAATATTTAGTTACTTCATGGGTGATAAAGTCATCTACAAGTGATAGAATATTAGCGAATAGTATACAATAGTATAGTATTAGATTGATATACCATATGTTATTCATAGATCTTCATCTATATTCATAAATGATTCCATTTCTAAAATTATACTACGAACTTCATGATTCACATCTTTTTTCTGATGATATCATGTGATTTTATATTTAAAAAAATGCTAAAACATAGCATTTCACCAGGGACCATGGCAGCTTTACCGCCAAGGCATCGGTGTCCCCTTCCTGTTCCTCTTCGTCTCTGTGGCCCTGGCACCCAAACCCCTGGAGATGCTCATGGGGCGCAGGTCCAGCGAGAGCCGGGCTGGGGCGCTGTGGTGCCTGAGGTCTCCTGGTGGAAATCCACGAGTTTTCCCATGAAAATCCCATGGAAAGCCTGACGCTAGCGCCAGAAGTTTTTTTCAACCGAGGGGGTGAGATGGTTGATGCTAGTTGATATATTTCATCCAATGCTCTGTGCCTACATGTATATGTATATACTTGTGTGATCTTGTGTCCATCTGTGTACGTATGTGCATTTATGTAGGCATGTGGTGGATGTATGTGTGTGAGTGTGCAATTTGATTTGTCAATGTGTATACGTATGGATGCATGTGTGTGATTCCAGTTGTGTTAAAATCTATAACTACACGTAGACATACATATACATATACGCATGCGTATGCATATCCAGCATGCGTTTTCCCAAAGGTTGGGGGGAGAGTTCATGAGATTTCGAAGCATTCTTTGGTATCAATATAGCACAATCTGGGATCCACAACGATAAATCAAGTATCAACCATAGCAGTGGGCTATGAAATGCATCATCCCAAGAAAAGGGGCGAAGCTGATTTCATAAACCAAAGCTATTGGGGAGGTGACTATGGCATTGTGGACCCCCAGTACTTGTCATTCCTTGCCCAAGGGTAGCTACGATGAGGGGGCTCCCCAGCTCTACAGTAAGTTAGTTTATAAGCCTATCTAATCTATATAGTCATGGTTATAATCGCCATAGACGCTAGTTAACCTACAGCCATGCCCAAAAAGATAGAAACCTGTGTCCATGATGTTTCGTACATATTTCCAGCTGTGCCACTTTTGTGTCTCTTTTGGGGTTGCTATAAACCACAATGGCTGATTATGGCGGTGGTGCCCGCATCACCTTCTAATGCCACACCTGAGGCTGCTGGTCTTTCTCATGGCCGTCGCTGGGCAGTTGAGCTATGCCACCTTTCTGGGGTTCAAGATGCCTTTCATCGAGAACCGACACACCAGTGACATGGCCAGGTAAGCAGTTTCAAGGCCGCCAATGAGTTGTGATCACTACAGGGGTGGTATACTACCCAATGTACTGAAGATGATCAAAATCAATCAAAATCATTCAAAACCGAGCTGGGAACGCCCCTTAACATCATCAACCAACATCAACCAACCATTGTTTTGATGATTTTCCAATAGAACAAATCCAAGAACCAACAAATCTCTGAAACCATCTGGGCCCCGGGCCTGTAGCCACCATTGACACCCCAGGTTTACACTCCGACAAGGGGTGGCCTGATGGCGACCGCGGTGAATTCTTCGATTGGGCACTGCTCCTTAGCTGGAAGCCCAAGGTAATGACTGGAGACTCCTTCATTTCGGCCAAGCCTACGGCAATCAAACATGGCTTGCTGGAACCACCCCCATTTCATTCGATGATTTTCACATTCAAACCTCCTATTTAATTTATAGGGGATTTTCCAGCTAGTCATGTTATCCAGATTTGGAGTGTCCCAGGAATGGAATTAGGCTGGGGTAATCTTAAGATATGTCCAGCTCTGCCCATCTTAAGGTACGTTTTCCCATGTCGTGTTTAAGGTGTGTCAATGAGAAGTCTTGCTTTTGGCTACCCAAAAAGAAACAGGCCCAGTGGAAAAATGACACCCATCTTCCGTACCTTTGCTTCATGCGAGGATTTTGGGTTCTTCCCGTGGACCGGTGTTTTTTGGGGAAAAAAATGTCAAGACAAGACATCCGAATCCATTGTGTGTGCGTGTGCAGTTTTTCCTCATGCCTCTCCCATCATTCATATGCACCACCTAGCTTCTGGGGGGTTAGATCATCTACTCTCTCGGGCCATGTTCCATAGCTACGGTGGACTGGCAGAGAGAAATAGTGTGGCAAACAGAGGAATGGTAGGGATTTAACCCCCAAATAGTATCAAATAATAAGGATACTATTTGGATTCAACCCACAACATATTGATATCATCTATTTAGATATTATGATCGATTATGACAATCGATGAGAACATGTCATGAATTGCGACTACTGTGACATCTAGGAACCCCCCAAGAAGAGAGCAAGATGTTTTCGAACCTAGCTACGAAAATGGTGACAACGCCTGACATTTTCCAATCTTGTTTGGTGTTAAATGATAGTTAAATGTGACTAATATGATGAATTAACAATTGACACATATCGACACTTTCCTTTCTTCTTTTGGTGTTTTACTACGGTTTTCTATGGTTTACCATGGTTTACTAGATGATCTGCAGTTGCAGGGGCCACCTCCCCGACAACGAGATCATCCTGGCAGCCATGCCACTGAGCGCCGAGTTGCGGCGAGCCAGCTCCACCGACGGCAAGGCCATGCGCTTCGCCATTCATCCGCAGTTTGAGGCCGCCAAAAATGGGGGGAGACGGATGGAAACGGATGGAAACTATTTGGAACTCGTGCTTTAAGGTGTTTGAAGGGTTATATAAGGGTTCTTGCATGATTTTTGTATGTGTTATTGAAAATTGGTGCATTTTTACTATCCTTTTTTTGGGTGGTTCTTCTCCAAAGTGTATACTGCGAGGGCCCCCAACAGATAGTCCAAGTTGGACGTACAATTGTTCGATCCATGTCTGACATCCTCAGACCGGGGAGATATCCCATTCCCACATTTGTTTACATACCTGGTTGGTGATGTAATTAGTATGATGTGTTATGATATCATATGACCTTTTTGGATACTCTTGGCCAAGAAGTAGGGAAATCATTTCAGCACCCATTCCCTTTCGGTGTTGGCCCCACGCGCCGTGTTTTCCGTCAGCAGCTTGGAGGCACATCATCTTCGGGAACGAGTGCAGGCTTCTTGGCAGAGAAAGGTGGTAGAATGCCGGGTCCCCCAGTTGTAAATTGGTTTGAAACCAGAATTAGAATCGCTGTAAACCCTGGTTAAGCTATAGAAATAGAAGTTGATAAACCAACTTAGCTGACTTTTGGCGAACCTTGTATCTGCTTATATTCACAATCCAACTTGACCCAAGCATTTGGTGCTCTAATGATCAACGTGGCCAAAGCTTGCAATGCCAAACTACCAGACTTTTGGTGCCTCGGAGTTTTTTTAAGCTGATTTATGACACCCATTTACCATACATATATCCACCATCAACATCCATCAACCCTAGTTATTGGAGTTCTACACCAACTTAGCAGCCAACGAGGAGCTATACCAGTTCTACCAGTGCACGCCGCCGGCATCTCTGATGCTTCCGGGCACAGGGTGTGTCATCTGGGGCCCAAACTGGCTGCCATAGTCAGCGGGCAGTCACCGTAAGCAATAGAAATTGTGGTTTTGTGAAGAAAGATTGCAGTATGATGGGAATCATATAGTCGGATATACTCGGGGTTATTTGGGCAACATTTGGGGTGAATAATAAAGACCTCACCAACGACGTCACCACAAAACATGGCTGAGGGGAACCAACCCCAAATTGCCATCCGCATGTACCAATGATGCTCCCCAGAAGTGGGATGATGTTCAGTATGACTATGACCCGTTCTACGGTTCTGGGTATCTTGTTGGTGGGTTCTACTGTATCTCCTCCTTTTGCGCGCTAAATCCAAATGGCTGAGGACCCACTCGGCACATCAATCTGGATGATTTCGGCATGTCAAACGACCTGCGGGATGCTTAACAACTTAACACCTGCGGGATAAACCGAAATTCCCTTTAAGAAACCAGGATCATCATTGGAAATTACCAGAAGAACTTAGAATTTTGGGAATTAAATCCTGCTTAGAAGTTACCATGACTCATCCAAACTGGAATATTCAAGACTGCCTCAGAATCCTCATGGCTGAACTCCTTTCTCCATCCAATGGTGTGAAAATCTACGGGAAACCAGGATTGCTGGTGGTTTCCTGTACATTTTCGATATAACCAAGCTAGTGGCATTAGGCAAGCTTCGCCAAAACCATGGAGAAGTTCCAATCTCGCTACCTGATTTTGGAGTTCAAGCGATGTAGCCCTATCCTCAGAGCTCTTTTTTTCGAGTGCAGATCTTGATGATTTACAGTGGCCGACAGTGGCCGACTTTGTGATAGATGGTGGATGATGGTGGCTAGCGGCTAATGTTTGGGGGGTAGCATCAATTTCATGGACTGAAAAAACGGGTTTGGAATCTGTGACCAGCAATCCAGAGTCAGCATAGATTCAGCTGCATCATTGGTTCTTGCCGCCCTTTATTCGGAGGATTTATGGGAAGATTGGCAGCATCACAGCTGGTTGTTTTCCTTTTCCAAACTGCTTCTTGTCAAACCATCAAGCATTGCCCCATAGTCAGCTGGTGATTCAATTAGCTTTGTTTGGAAGCCGGGGGTGCTCCATGATCATTAACCAATGATCCTTTTCATAAAAAAGTCCTGATCTTCCGAATCAGCGATCCAAGCCACCAGCGCGATGGGTGTGTTTGAAAATGGGGCCCTTCTAAGAGCCATTTTAATATGGGATGATGGCGATGAACCAACGGGCGGCAGAGGTACCCTATTTTCAAACAAACCCATCTCAGCAATTTCAGCCCGGCGTTGTGAGGTTTTGGCCCATTCTTACTGGACAAGTATCCTGAAGTTAACTGCAAGGTGGGATCACATGAGTTTTTGGCCCCGCAACTCACAGCTTGGAAAATGTATGAAAATCCACCATGGTTGATGGGATAAACACTATGATATATTATATATACACCAGTACATGCGCATATAAATAAATATAGAAAGAAATGGGTAGAGCAAGTAGACAGTATATACACAGTTGGCTGTTTCATTGATGCTTGGTGATTTATGAACGGTCGTTTTCCATTGAGTTGGTTCCCCAGCTACCCAGCAGCAGCACATCCCACAGGAAAAGGAGGTTCCTTGGCAGGAACTCTTTTGTCCCAGGCGGGCACGCGATATGCAGTCTGCGATGGGCAATATCCAACCATGAAATCACTTGCCAGAGAACACATTCTGAAATGCCCAACCCTTTTGTGAATTCGTCATGCCTTTGTTTACCCTACTTTCAGGTGATGATTTGCATATTGTTGGGATTCTTCTCGTGGTATCCTCTTGGCAAAATGGTGACCCTAATTAGTCAAAAGGCATATTCCAAGAAGTTCGTATTTTAGCCTCCCAAATGGAGTGATTCATTGGTGAACGTTCTTGATTTAACGCGATTTTTGTTCACCATGACAGTTCACATCATTCACCTACAATAAGCCCCATAATGGTGATTTTTTTTCATGCTTGGTGTCAGCACTTCAATTCTTTCCAAGATGCCCCCCTGCATGGCTCAGATAGATTATGACTCCAATAACTACGTTTTTTGGATGATTTTGGTCAGTATAGCAATTGAATTATTGGAATTATTGGGCTGGGCCAATTAGAACTGGGGAGCCCTAGAACTGGGGAGCCCTAGAACTGGGGAGCCAGCTTTGCAGGGCCTTGGCATCCCCCCTCTTCGAGCTGCAATGGGCCAACGCCGAGTTTGCGGTGTTACGCCTCAGGGATTCGCAGGCGCAGTGGTGAGATTTTCATGTCTAGTTCTTGGATGCTCTTGGGTATAGAAGTGGATCTTATATAATATAGATATCCAATTTATTAGTATATATGTGCATATGTGCAAGTACGTCAGCATCATCGGTTTATGTGATTTTTCAATGTGATATCTAACTAGATCTAGTTGAATAATGTTGAATATGTTTACCATGGCAATGCAAAATTGGAATAGTGGGCCTCATTATAAATCATTTGGTGTGTTGGTGTGCAAAGTGGTAATGAATGGGGTATATTTGCCCAATGGGAAATGATGTTTTTGAAACCCGGTGATCTACCGTCAATTGATCGGTTGCAGGGTAAACCCACAGGAAATCTTGTGCATAATCGCCAGTAGAAACATGCCAGGAGCACCATGGTTTCCTGCAAGATTTCATGCTAAACCAATCCATTCATAGATCTACCGAGTGACAATGACTGAGACGAACAGGATTTCAGCTACATTACTTCACATCTATTGGAGTGTGGACATATAGCATGGGTTTGGGGTATTTTTGCCAGCATTGTCGTTTTGACATGGAAAACACCGGTGATGATCCACCACAACTGCAGGTGGCGCAGTGGTTGCATCCTATCAAAGTCCCCTAGGGTGTGCAAAGGGGGTAGGGCTTGCTGCTGACTGAAGTCTACCCAACGCCTTGGTCCATTGAAGAACCGTCAGGAAGTGCCAAGAAATGCCAAAGATGGACACGTGGCAGACCTGAAGACGTGGGAACCCATGTTGCAGCGCTGCCAGAAAGAGGTGCGAGGGATGGGAGTTGTCTAAACTGCAGGCAGACTCTCGTTGACCCTGCTGATTTCTGCCATGGCAAGCAGCCAAAAGAATTCTCGTTGAATGCCAATTCTTGGCTGAATCCTCCAGTGATTTCTGGCCCCAGCCCCTCCAGAAATCCACCCATTCGTTTGCTCGCCAGGAGCCGCTGGAATGTGCCGCGCGCGCAGCAGACCTTGCATTAGCTTTCCGAAAGATGGGGCAGATGCAGGCCCCAGTGGACCCCAATGATCCGATGGGAACCGGCAAGAGTTGGTGCCTGGCTGGGAGGATGAACGCGATTGAATGAATTTGACTTTCATTAGTTATTTAATTAAGGGAAAAAAAAGCAGCCATGACCAGATTTCACCACCGTAGCCAGCCCTGGTTGGGGTTTCCTTCCAACACCATTTTGCATTATTTGATCATCGTTTGCAATCATGTGCATTTACAATCATTTGCACCTAGCACTTGGATGTGCATCCCACTTGGACTCAGCGACTGGACATCCAAGTACTTGAGGAAGATCATCCCACTTCCAAAGCGTTTCGTAGCCATATTTCCCAATCATACAGTGCTATTAAAAAACATAAGAAAAGGAGGTAGAAATTATAACCCCATTGAGGTTGAACTGCTAGGTCCAGGTATCCCATGATTTCCCTAGGTAGGAGTAATTCCCGTATCCCCCGTTTAGCTAGATGATATTTCCATATATTCACTATCCCTCAATTCATGGGATGATCCATGATGATCAAGCTGGTAGAGTGTGCCAGGTGAGTCAAACCCTGATGCGCTGGGCGGAAGCGTCACCTGTCACTGTGTGTTTGTCTGAAAATCACGGGAACGCCCCAAGATGTTGATACATTTTGATGCTTCATCATGTTTCATTAAGAGGTGCATCATCATGTTCACTGAAGAACTGAGGTTCTGGTGACTCGGTTTGACGTATCATGGTACATATGTTAATTATGGTTTCATGGTTCAAAGTGGTTCAAACCAAGGAAAGTGTGGATTCCATGGCCAGCCATGGCCAATTTCCCAGACTGAGGCATGGTGATGAGGATGGTGCGTTCCAGTACATCATGGGGCAGCTTAGCGAAGTTTTGGAAGGAGCCAGGTTGATCCTGGTCGCATGTGCACCCGGATCTTAGCAACGAAATGAAAACTTTGGTGATTTCTCTCTGGCATCTATGTATATACATGTGTATATATATATATATTTGTATTTATATCTATTCTCCCTATGCCCTATGTTATCATCTACATCGTCCTTAACTCATTCCGTATATACATATGATACATGTGCAAAACTGACATGATGAGAACATCTCCCACTTCTAAAGGGGCTACGACGACAACGTGTCGCACATGCCGAAAAAAGGCATCACTTGGACTACGACCTGCAGCAGAGCCAGCGAGCAGGGCCTTACTACAAGAGAGCGGTGGAGCTTGAACCCAACAACCCTGTCTTCGTGCCTTTCGGCTTGAGATTTGTGGAGGTTACGTTTGGTATTGTTGGTACCTGAACATTTACGGGACTGAGAACCACACATTTTGTTGTAATTGATCACTCTTTATCACCTCATTTTCCCTGTTGAAATTCCCGTTGGGGGTTTACACACCATTTTAAGACAAACCCAACTAGGATAGGGTGTCCCAACAGTTGAATATGTCTATCCAAACATGCAAAATTCGGTGCATTGGCAAAAGTCTGGGGCCAAATCCAAAAATGGTGATGCGCATCCGACTTGATATGTGGTTAAAGACCATGATTCGTTTTGTATAGCCAGTTAGTCATATGTGGTTAATAACCACTATATATATATATATGTATATATATATATATATATGTGTGTGTGTGTGTGTTTGTGTGCGTAAATAGTTACATATATATATATATATTCACACTTGGAATTACATGGGCAATTAATAGTATATGTCCTTCAAGAGGAGACCCCCTCTCATCTCTCATTGGATGGTCCATGATGCTCCCCAAGGAAGGAGTATTTGATGTGGCTGGAACTCGTTGCAAAGGACCCTGGGGAACGTGGCGGGGGCTCAAGTCCAGCTGGATTTCCAACCAGCTCCGGTCTGAGAGTCTCGTTTGTCAACTGAATCTCCCTGTGGTTCTGAACTCTTGTGATCCATCTTATGAAAAATCTGAAGCAAATCATTAGTGAATGCCTAACATGGATAAAGCCTCAAGATACTCAAGATTTAGCATCCCCCAAACCCAACATAGACCCTGAGCATCATCCATCTTTCAAGGAAAGTCGTCCTAACCCCCGAGAGCTATCAGGATTGTCATGTTCAGTGGAGAAATGCTGCATCCTAAGCTTCGGGGGTTGAACATCCCCAGTGCCCCAGCAAGCTCCAGCAGTAGGACAAGCGCAGTTTGGTGCAGCTGTTGAGCCCCCGTCGCGCCGGCAGCGGCGCCAAGCAGGCGTTGAGCAGCCTGGAGGATGCCTCGCTGGCGTGTGAGGCCCATGGCGATGCGACATAGATGGCCTCTTTTCCCAGTGGTTGGTTTAGTAGTGGAGGGTTCCCCCATTCAACAACCAATAGATGATCATATACCTTTCCCAATGGTTGGTTTATTACTTTATACAGGGTTCCCCCCATTCAACAATCAATTGGTAGATTATGATAAAGAATATGCCGAACCCGGCCCATCAATGTGTCCTCAACTCGGACAATATTGAGTGCAGTTGTACCAGGTACCATTCAACATGGTGGTTTCGACATTTGTGTACCATGGACACTGGATGATAGGTGATGACAATGCTAGTTTTGGTCATGTCTGACCTGTCTAGACATAAACCACATAGCGTTCTTGAGATGTTTGACCAGTTGACTGTTTTTAGGACAGTATCCGAGGTTGTTTGTCATAAAGAAGGGAGATGTTTCTGGAGGCAAAAGCCTGATATAAATACTTTGGGGAGAGAGTGAGGATAATTGGCATGAGCAACAAGACATGGGATACTGGGTGGAATCACTAAGACTTGGGACTTGGGATATGGGGATAGAATCGGATAGAATCGGATAGAATTAGTTGAACTATGTCGAACTCCCAGATAGGTGACGGAAAGAGCAAAACTTTGGAATGTAGACAACCATAGTATTGCAAAGAGAGTGGGTGAAAAGTCCAAAGTGGGATGTTTGTTCAGGGGCACTTAGTGGGTTCGGAGCATGTCCATGCGTCACCGATTGGTTGACCTACTTCAGTGGCTCGTGGATGTTGTGGAGATTTGACCGCCACGTTTTCTGAAAGTTTTGCCACCTGCGGGATGGCTATTCTGCAGGCATCCGTGACAGCCAAAGAGTTGTTCCAAGACTTGGTCTCTTGGCGGCATTTGGGCTTGCTGGGAGCAGCTTTGGTGAGCAACGTAGGCGAATCAATCACAGCTCATATTCAGAGCAGGACCGAAGCCAAACAGAGTGTGCCATGTCAAGGCGAAATCGTTTTCCAAACCTATTTTATCTCAGTTGATCATCGTTTGTCCCATCTTGGAGGGTTCCAAAAGTGTTCCCAACCCACTTTTTGGAGGTCACACGCCGTAGGTTTCTGGGACTACCATTGTTTTGGTTGGAAGCTGCCCTGCTTCAGGACTGGTCACGAGAGCTTTGGGAGTACGCCCTTGAAAACGGGCCGTGCAACCAATGTGTTGCCACTTGTCTCAGCATTGCCTGGTTGATCCCTGTTTCTGTACAAAGGCAATGCCAGGTATATAATTATGTAAATAAGTTAAGCATGATACCATATAAATATATAAGTGTGTGTGTGTGTGTCCGTCTGTCCGTCCGTCTGTCTGTCTGTATGTATGTATGTCTGTCTGTATGTATGTATACACGCAATCAGAAGTTGATGAGTGGTAAATTTGTTGCGGATGTTTATTGTCTGTTTGCCAACCTCTGGAGGTGACTGTGGCGCTTTAGAAGGGCAGGGCCTCCCGGCCCTGCTCTGAGTTGCCAACTGGGCCACAGATAAATGAATTCTATTGAAATCCAAGAGCGCAAAATGTGGGGATGGATCAAGTTGCCTTTTAAATACATTTTCTTGGGATGAACATCACGGTGTGAGCAGCAGGAGTACCAGCGTTTTGACCCATAGCCATTTGACAAAACAGCACACGAGATCAATTTACGCCAACTTCCGCACCTCAATGTTCACCGGTCTCCAAAAATCATGATGCAAACGGATTCCCTTTGGCGTCACCCCAATAAGTGACGGTTTCCGGACTTAGATGAACGGAAAAATGCCAGGCAAACGGGTGTGTCTGAAACTGGGTTATATAGCATGTATGCCCCCGCCATTCCAATTGGGAAAATGATGACTCTTAATTACCAATGGATTTCAGATGATTTCAGGGTAATTACCCCCTTTTCAAAACACACCCAACAAAATCGCAGCGTTGGTTATACATCCAACTTTTTCCCCATGGTTTTCCTATTTTAGACTATTTTATCCCAAAGGGCCCCTTTTGGCTCTGAGGACAACAACTGGCCCATCCACACGTCAGCTGAGTCCATGCGTAAAGACATTGGCAACTTGGATGGATGTGGAGATAGGCCAGGGAGTGGCAGAGTTTGGTCGTGAAATGTCGTGAATATCGTGTAATATCGTGCAATATATTTTACATGCATGTGTCATCAAACGTCCGAAGAATTGAATGGTTTGAGGCGGAAAATGACAAAACCTTGTTGATTTGTGGATACTTGTGATATTTGCGGATTGTTTTGGAGATTGGTTTGGATTCAACCCACATTTCGACAACTCTTTAACAGCGTATGATTCTTCCCGGGGCTTATTTTGGTGTCTCAACATGTCTCAACTCCCCAAAACCTGCCCCGGCCTCAGGTGACTGGCAGCTGTTTCTCAACATCTTCTGGCAGCGATCGATGCGCAGTTCCCTGCTGTCCATCACAGGTGGCTGTGCTGGCTATAAATGCATGTAAGCACGCAGGCAGTAAATATTTTAGAACGGAGAGGGCCAAGGGTTGACACAGGATTCCCATAGCTTCCCTTTTTAAAGCCAAGAAATGCCTAAGTCACCGGTCAGATCGGTCAGACTCTCAACCACAAGCCGCAGGTCATGGTGGTCGTCATGGTCACCGTGAAAGGCGTTACAAAGCGTGGAAGCGAAGATTTCGGAGAAGGGTCCTCAGGGAGCGCCCAGACTGACCCCTGGGCATCCCTGGGCTTCCAAGACGTACAAAACGATTGCAGACTGATATGGGTTTGTCTTAAATGAGGGATACCATGGGATGGTCCAAAACAATCCCAAATAGTGACTCTAAACAGGTAACTGATATACCAGCATATGCCAGCATTGTTTTGGGGTACCCTATTCTCAGACAAACCCTCTGCAGTTGTTGAAACCCATAGGCCGTAGCTTTAGGAGAGCAATTTCGAGGTGGTTGCCAGCGTGGTTCCAAGATGTGTTTTGGAGGCCCGGGATGATGCCAAAATCTGCGCAAAAAGGGCCGCTGCCAGCTGATGAAAAACCGGGGTAGCCCGGTCGCGGCGTTGGGCTCATGGAGGTTGTGAGGCTCGCTATTTAAAAGGTGGTTTATAAACCTCATCAATAACCACGGATTTGAATTATTATAGTATGATGAATAATATCTATAATCATAATTTGGATGGTATAACTTCTATAGTTGTAATACCCCCATCGACCGTAGTGAACCAAGCTATTTGCGTGAACTTAGCTCTCGTTCGGAAGGGAACAGCACATGGTTGGCAATGAACTTTTGTGGTGTTGCATGGTTAAGTCCAAATTGAAGGCCCTTCATCATGAAGTCAGGTGTGACCCTTCTAGTTCATCACTTCATCATGGGTTATCACAACTGAATTGTTCGAAATGTTTGTTCAACCACATTTGCCAATTCGCCCAGCAAATCCTCCCAGCAATGGCTTACGTATCATCAAACATGATTTAGGGTGCATCACCTAAAACCGGTGGTGAATCACCAAACTCCCCCCAACAATTCATAAAATTCATAAAATCACCAGAGATAATAAGAGAATTTGGTGGCCCAACATGGTTCCAACCTCTCCAAAGAAGTCACCACTTCCATCCTTTGACTTCAACGGCAGGCCCTTTCCAAGGAGAGCAGTATCAACGAGGTACTCCAAGCAGGCGACACCATTCGACGCCTGCAGGTGCCACGCGGACAGGAGGCAATGTTAGGGGATTTGGGGATTTTCAGATTTTGGACTTCAGATGATAGATGGGTGTTGGACAGAGTTTGTAGGTTGGATGGATTCTTTGGCGCGTTTCAGACGCATTTGCTGGGAGGCGATGTTTTTTTCTAAAGTGCTTTGTCACCCCCATGCGCCCCCAAAAACGTAGAGGATGTATGACATGAGGATGCCATATGTCTAATGATCTACGGTTGGGGACACTCAGGTCCTCAAGCTGGGCAATGCAAAGTTCTTGTCGATCATTTTAGATTCTCTCCAGGAAAGTAACATAGCTATATATCTTTATATAGCTATGGATTATAGATGGCCCATTTTTAGATGATTTGTCTCTTGAAAATGGTGATTGTCTATAGCTATGTTGGTTTACCGGAGGGTATTCTACTCATAGAAGTATTGGAAACGGGACATGTTCAATTCGCCAGAGGCTAGCCCCTAGAATTGTGTACGTAACATTTTCCATGTGACGCTACCCCCAGGTGGTGAATTTGGGCGACGCCTTCCCATCGGCCAAGGTGGGCAATGAATTCAGGAAGGTCTTGCCACAAGATTTCACTCTTCTGCCGTGTTCGGGTTGTAAGGGAGCACTTCATTGGATTCAATGACTCGGGGATACACAAAAGGGGTAGCAGTTTTGCTGTCAGATGCTGATAGTGAACTGGTAAACTAACATAGCTATGGAAAATCACAATTTTTAATGGGAAAATCCACTATAAATGGCCATTTTCAATAGCTATGTTAAATTACCAGAGGGTAGGTGATTTGCCCAGGGAAGGTGATCATTTCAGATTTCCCATTGGAAACTGAGCAGATGGCAACGGCGAGGTGGCGAACTCGCTGAAGTTCCCAGGAGAAATGGCTCGGATCTTGGCAGCCTGTCATGTCAGGCACATGGCACCTCAGTTTTCGGCTACATCATCCACAACTAGAACATGCTACAACTATCACATGATATTAGGCTCCTCCCAGAATTGATTTCAGAGAAAATCTGAAGGAAAACCACTCAAATTGTTGCTAGAAACCAATCGATTCCTGCAGATTTTCCCTTCAACCCACAGATGCAGTTGCCACAATGGCTACCCAAACCACGCGCGTTAAGGCCATGGGGCCCGACAGTTGGTCGACGCAAACCTTAATGCGCCACAACCGCCGGGACGACCGTGGAAGGGTTCGGGCTCCTGGGCCATCATTCTTTGGGGGAACTGATGGGAACTGCTGTATTCACGTTTAATGGGGGACAGAGCTGATGGTTGAAATTCGCCTGACCAATAGGTACTAGTAGGAAGATTCCCGTTTCGTTTTTGCCACTGTTTGCTTGGCTATACCCTGAATATCCTTGAGCCATCAGTGATGTATATCCATACAATGTTTATCAAATTCTATTACATTCAGTTGGGGACGTTTCCAAACTCAGAACCTTGGGCCCCTTGGGGCCATGCCGCGGCGTTGCACTGCCTCTCAGAACTATGTGCAGCTTCTGCGAAGTGGACCTCGCAAAACACTTCACTTTGCAGGGATGCTCAGTTGGGGATACGCTGGTGGAGTAGAACCAAGGTCCTTGGGTTTCCAGGTGCGATTGTCAACGGTGCATCTCAAGTGCTTCTATGCATTTGGCTTATAAGACTACGGCAACCTACCTATTAATATCTATAAATGTCAAAAGCATGAAAAATCATCAACGGAATAACAAGCATATCCCTGCATCCTGAGAGTATGCCAATTTGCTAGAAGAAGTGTCCTTTCAGTAAGCCCCATGGCATTCCTACCCAGCCCAATCAGGACCCAGCCAATAGTTCTGCTGTCATTGTGACTTGTGGAGGCTGCCGGGAATGGGTCAGCCTGGTTGTTTGATGACATCAGATGATGTCATGGTGGGTCAGACCAACCTTGGCCTCTGGACTACCACCTGAGTTTCGGGCTGATGGTTTTAGATTTTAGCTGATGTATGAATGCATGCTTTTCTTATCCTTACCGGCCTTGATTGGCCTACACTAGCAAGCATGTTTTGTTTGGATGATACGTGTTGCTCTACCCTCAAGTCCGGGCCAGAGGCTGGGCAAGTCATAGCAGATCACCCTATGGAGCCAACAGTCGTTTGCACCATCAGCATCCACTGTATTGGCTGGGTGCTTCTAACATGTTTATGGACCTCATGGTCGATCTCAAGAACAGGGGGAAACCATGGCAAACCATCTTAAAGAGGATAAAAGGGCTGAAATGAGATGAAATAAGCTCAAATCGGGATCAGTTGAACAGGATCCAAATTGGCTGCTTCTCTGTCATTTTTATTCATTTTTGGGGTGGAAATCACCAGGCCTTTGCCCGGGATTGAATTCCGTTCCGGAGCCCAGCGGGGTTGAGAGCCACATGTCTGGAGAAGGCAATGCAAATCATGTTAAGAAGGCAAATCGGTTAGGGATGTTAGGGCGTCCCTTCCAACATAATTACTGAATTAGATGGAATTAGGACATGGACGGATTGTCTCTTGCCACACCAGCTTCCTCGAGCAGCTCAGACCTCTACCTGGAAAGATGGATGATTGCTGGATGAAATCCTAGTGCAAAATTCTGAAGGTCAGTCAGCGGCAAGTGGATTTGCAACCTCAGAAATGGCCATATGCAACACTTGAAATATGTTGAGTCCAGATAAATCCCAATCATACTTTGGATCCTGTGACCGGGTTTCTAGGTCTCATCCAGGTATTCCAACAATTTTTTGACGAGTCAGGAGAAATGCGAAGCCAACATATGCCAACATAGAAATACCCCTTGAAGCACCTCCCTTCAACGCCCCCAATTCCGTGAAAGTGCCTTAAGGTCATCCGTGAAATTGCCTGGGGCTCAAGGTTGGGAGGACTTTGGCGGAAATCAGAACTCAACTTGCGCCCAGGTACGATCCCGCAAAACAACGGTTTCAATTTGTTCAATGGCCTCAAGCCCCTCCAAAACAGTAGCAGGACCATTAAAATCACCATGGACCTGATATGGTGCTCAGAGGTCATGACGCTGACGGCCTATGGCGTGAAGAATGTCTTCGGATGCGTTGGGGGATACAAAGGCGAGTTGTGCTTTTCGGATGTGCCCCAGGTCAAAGGAATTGAGGGCCCAACATAGCCAAGAAAAGCTGACTACATTTGAATACATTTGATTATTATCATGATTCGAGATGGTCCGTATGTTTGCTGGGGCCTGTGTTTTCTTGGCTTGACGACGCCCTCAAAAATCATACATTGTCTTAAAATCTCCCTAGTTCAGTTCTGGAAATCCCCTTACATAAGTGATCCAATCAGATCACAACTCCCATGAATTTGATGGAATATATACTAGGACCAGCTAACCGCACGATGCAGGCATGGTGAAGCCAGAGACATGGATGAAGTTGACTCCACCCGTGGTGCAAGACATCCACAAGAAGGGCGGCACCATCCTCGTCAGCGACCGAGGTGCCGGTTGAATATCTATGGGCGTTGGGTGGTTCAACTTCCCAAAGCCCAGCCATGAGGAGAGAAGGTAGTTCCACTGATAGGTTTTCGCCACTGCCGGCTGGCTACTTAGTACATCTTAGTAGATCTTTGACATATCTATACATATCTTTGCTATTTCGTCTTTGCAGGAAATCCTCCACACATGGACATTGCCAAGATGCTCCAAGAAAAGACGCTCGTTGGCACAAAGCCTTTTCCTACAGTATGCTACAGTCATAGTTTGAGTATGAAGATGGATTAGTCGGAACGAAATCGACCCATTGCATTTGGTGATTGGCATTCTGGCGCCTAGTCAAAAAGCGAGTGGATTGCCGGGTCGTAGTGCAAAGCCGTGGTTTGGCCCGACGTCCTTGGGTCCAACGTCATTCGTGCAAGCCTACGCTCCTGCGTAAGATGGTGAGGAACATCAAGCAGTACTTTGTCATTGGCGGAGATGGCACCCAAGCAGGCCCTTTTTGGGGTTCCAAGATGTTTCATGTCTCAAGGTATCAACTTGGCAGGGTTCATTGATCCATCAAATTTGCGAAATTTGGGATAGTTTGGGATGGTTTGAATACACATTCGGAAAGCTTTCAAGACCCCAAAATATATGGCCAGTATGAGTCAAAATTGGGTTCCTCAAAACTTGATGAGCATGGATTGGTCTCTTGTGGTCTTGTGCCTTCAAATTTGGGGCGAATGCCCATGCTTCCCCGATTTCTATGCGGCCATCGACATGGCCTGCAGGAGCCTTTGAAACCTTCAGATGCACCAAAGAGATCCAACATGAAGTGGCAGTGGATCCTTGACATGGTTGCGGCTACCCTCTGGTAATTTCACGTATGCCCACATAGCTATTGAAAATCACCATGTTCATTTCTGAAATCAATGTAGATCATCTCTAAGTGGGCCATTTTCTATCACCGGAGGGTACTTGTGTGGTGTGAAGGTGACGACGACCTGGGAAGTGTTAAGGCACGGCAACCAACGGATTTTTGATCTTTCTTGGAGGAAAGTGTTGCGAACAGACCCGCAGATTTTGATGATGGGCAACGGCCAACACCCCCAATTTTGGGTTGTGTGTTCTCACTCCTGCTGAAAGAGATTGACAGGTGATTTGCTTCAAGAAATGTCAAAGATTCGGCTTTGGAAGGGTTCCGGTCGGGTCATAGCTGACCCGAACAAGATCGAACAAGCCAAGGTGGGTGTGCCCAAGACTATCGACAATGACATCCCCGTGTTGGACAGGCCTTCCCTTTGACCAGCACCTGCCCAGGGAGGATTTGGAGATGCCCTCCAGTAAATTGACATAGACCCTGGCAGATAGGGGGAAGATTAAGTTCCACATGTTTCCACAAAAAGTATTTTATTTTCATTTATTTTCAGGGTCTAGAGTCTAGAGTCTATATATAGAGGGTAAGGGTAACCCATTGACATTCTTTGACGTTTGGATCACCCTGCACCGTTGTCAGGTCCTTCGGGTTCAACACCGCTTGCAGCGAGGCGGAACGCGCCATCTCATCGGCTTACGCCTCTTGGGCTGGGCTGGGGAGCTGGTGGAAAATGCGGGGGATAGGCCACCACAATACGTCAGAATCGGGGAAAATGATGGTAACTACCAGGGAAAAAATGGAATCTGATCTCATTAAGATATAGAACTGACATGAAATGTGCTTTTCCAAATCTCAGCCAGAAATAGTTGAAATTCGCCGAACTTCGGCTGAGGTTGAGGCAACTTGCAACTCCCACTGCATCGGCTTGGTGAAGCTTATGGGTTCGGGGTGCCCAGAGGTGCACATAGCAGCTGTAGGATGGCTAGATTTAGACTTAGATAGACTTGGGTTTGAAAATGGGGTATTACGGTATACCGGTACCACCAATTTGTATATTTCAGTGTACGGCAAGTTTAAATGGAAAATGATGGGTGAGAAGTGGATTTTGATGGGCTTGGGGAAGCCTATTTTGAGACAGGACAGTTTAGATGAACAGGTGGTGTCAATTTTGCTGACCCAAGACAGATTGACACCAGTTCTTGCACAAAATTTTGTCCAACATGGGATGATGAAGCATCCCAGATCTGTGGATATCAGCAGCTTGACCCATGACCTTGGTCCGTACCGAGGTCGTCACTGTGGTTTCATTGCATTGCACGCCACCCTGGCTGCACGCGGGGCTCCTCAGGGCCACAGGTCTGCCAAGATTGAATTATCTACCATACCTTATTCAGACCTTTCAACTAAGAAAAAGGGACGTTTCAGCGAAATTTGGGACGCTTTCAGCCAAGATATCCCAAGAGATCCCAAGAGTTAAAAAAGAACACGATATATCCAGACAGCATTCCAAGTATTCAGAACATTCAGAAAATGCAGACAGACCCTTACTGGCTGATGGTTTCACATATTTTAAATAGCTGGAATGACGATCCCCGAGGACCAGCAAGCACTTGTTCTAAATGGGTTGAAACCAGCAATCAGTCCTTACATATAGATGTTTCACAACGTGGCCCCCCTAGATAGCTTATAAGTTGGTTCATAAATCTTACAACTAGAAGTCCTATAGTCACAAAAACTATCGTTTTAGTGTGTTTCGGCAACCTTTTTCCAACCAACTTGAAACCTATGACTGCAGGGATTTGGAAATCACCCATGATTTCCCCATCGGTGCGCACCCAAGGTAGCGTGGACCTATGCCTGTTACCGGAGATGGACATTTCGTTGCCGCGGGTCTTGAGCTACTGCATGCACCTGATGAAGACCAAGGGACACGTTCGGATCCCAAAAGCTTCATTCTTTCGCTGTGTTTCGGAGGTTTGAAAAACTGGGCTCTGAAGTATACCTGGATACCTTCAAATTGGCACTTTCATAGCAAAAACGATGATAAACCACTGGGTTTGGGCGCACCCGATTTCTTAGACAAACACATATTATGATGGAATCGGGATCCAATGGATTTAGTATGAGCTACTTCGTGTGGATACATGTGGATGATGAACTATTACAAGATGTTGGAGCCATTTGCTGTGATTAATTGTCACGTGCATTCATGAGTAGGGCTGATACACTGATACTGAGACAGTATTTGTAACCATCAATCGCTCATCAGTCATCTTCGCCGATGATCATTTGTTCTCTTCTTCTTAGAGGTTTTGTTTGAGGACATCATCTGCTCCAGGTAAGGGTTGAATGCCTGTAATGTGGCAAGTTCAAAAATAAAGCATACCAGATTTGACCGTTTGGATGCTCTTATCACTATAAACCTTAAAACATAGGTGGTTTGTCCTCTGTGTGTGTGCGCGCCACATCAACAATTATTCTTTGCATATTGTCCTTTTGCTCTCTTTGCCATGTCTTGTTTGTGCTTGCCCTATATTCTTTTAGATCGATAGATAGATAGATAGATTGATAGATAGATAGATAGATAGATGCACCATTATCTCCTTCTCACCAGGCGAATGCAGTTACTTGCTGGGATGCACATCCAAGCATCAGTGGTTTAAAGTTTCTCAACCCGAAGCCAACAAGACATTTGAGGGTCAACCCACTGGATGCCGGTTGTTACTGTCCATTCCTCTTTGGGATACCCTCTGGTAGACTAACAGTTTGCGAACAGGAAAATCATCATCTTTAATGGGAAAATCAACTATTTCAATGGCCATGTTCAATAGCGAACTTTGGGATACCATCGCCAACTCGGCGTACCATTTGCTTGATGGTTTCCATGAGTTTTCCCCAATTAACTTCCAGAATTTTGCAGCGGAGTGGCTCAACATGGCTCAACCACCAGGCAGTTGTCGAGATCCAATAGTCAACCTCTACTTGGGCATATAGTTTATGGATGTTGATGGGACCTATTGTTGGGGTAAAGAAATGATACTTTTTGTTTGTCCCCTAAGATGTCTGGCTCCATGAGTCGACTTTTTCAGGGTGTCGCATGCTTGAGGCGGTGATCGTGGTGGCCGAGGGATGCGGTGACACCTTGTTGAAGAGCAGTGGGGAACGCAACTTGGACCTCGCGGTTCTAATGCTTGGCCCCCTGACGTATAGCTAGGAAAAAAATGGAAAAAGGAAGGTATGTCTTGCATATATCGATGCATATATAGAAATGTATGAAATAATTACATTCATAGTCATTCATACAAATAGATGTATACATACCATCGCATCATGTTAGCGTGTTCCAGCCATTTTCTAACATTCTTCATGCTAGTAGTTTTGATCGTCTGCAGTTTCGCTGTCCACTCCAGCTCTGGAGGTGATGCAGGCGGCAATAAGAAGCTGGCAGATGTGGGCCCCTGGCTGCGAGACCAGATCCTGTCTTATGCCAAGAGGCGCGGCTGCCGCAGTGCTGCCTCACGGATCACGGCGAGCTGCAGTTTTGCACCAGTTTGGCAAGTTTTTGCTGTGACAACGACGTAAGAAATGGGAAACGCGTGATATATATATATATATATGTGTGTGTGATATATACATATTTATCCGTATGTATGTGTATATAATTTTGAGATCCTTTTGTTGAGAACCACTTTTTGCACCATACGGTCGTGATATCCGCATGCCTGCCATTCTTCGTGATTCTGCATGTGCCACAGCAGGTGCAAAGTGCAAACCATGTTTTTAATCGTTCATTTCTCTTGAAGCACGTGAGCTGCAGAAAACCAGGGAAGTAGATGAACTAAGATGAACCACTAGAAGATCTAGAAGCCGATATTCAGATATTCCTATTGAATGAAACAGGGTCTTCCACGTGCAGGATGGCCTAAGTAGGTAGGGCAGTCTCTGATTCAGATGTTCAAACTCTCGTGATTTGCTTCTCGCAGACATCAGAGGCCAAAGGAGGTAGGTAGAGCTCTTTCATTTGCCGCCGCACCACGTCCCAAAAAATGTCGGGAAAGGCTGGGCTAGTTGAGCAGATCAAGGGCATGCAGCGGTCAGATCCCTATGGAAGGCAGACCTGGTGGGACTACTGCGAGATGCANAAAAATGTCGGGAAAGGCTGGGCTAGTTGAGCAGATCAAGGGCATGCAGCGGTCAGATCCCTATGGAAGGCAGACCTGGTGGGACTACTGCGAGATGCATTTAGGAGGTGTGAAAGATCCCAATCGACATGATGAAGGCACCCTCGCGACTTTCCTCAGCCTCTACAACTCGGGTGGCATCCCTCCCTCGGAACCCCGACAGGAGACACAGGGATATGGAGGGTGCGGAGGATGGGGAGGCGGCAAGGGATATGACATGATGGGTGGTGGTGGATCTTGGGACCCCATGATGGGAGGTCAAGCTGGTGGTGCAGGCAACTTCGGTTGTGGCGGAGTAGCCTCTTTAGGTGACTTTGTGAAGACTGGTCAGCGCCAGTCCAAGCATTGGACCAATGCATGGCAGACATACTGCGCCCTTTATGGAGGTGGCATCAATGACCCATCCAAGCACGAGGATTCCTTCACCAAGAGCTTCATTGAATATGTCGGAGAGATCGCTGCGAATGGATTGTCAGCTTTGGCATCGTCACAGGGCATCAACCTGGAAGAGGTGGTGGGCCAGACTGGCGGCACAAAGCGACCAGCAATTGCAGGAGGTGCAGCTAGCCCTGCAGGCATGCCTGCCAAGCAGGGGCGCTTTGACATGGACACCAGTGCCCAGAAGCAGGCCCTGGTGGACAAGGTGAAGCATCTTCAGAGGACCAACATGTCTTCCAAGGAATCTTGGTGGGTATACTGTGACCAGCAGTGCGGTGGCATGCGAGACCCTATGCGACATGATGTGAACTCCTTAGAGGCATGGTTGGCATCGCAGGGAGCNATCTTGGTGGGTATACTGTGACCAGCAGTGCGGTGGCATGCGAGACCCTATGCGACATGATGTGAACTCCTTAGAGGCATGGTTGGCATCGCAGGGAGCTACTGCATAGATGGCGTAGATGAGTTGATGCCAAGATGGCCGATGAGTCATTTGGTAGATGGCCTTTATGAAGCATAGGTGGAGAAGGCGTCCAAAAAGTCCTTGGCTGCGCCCGCTAAACCCACAGGACGACGGCCACTTGTGAGAGCGGAGTGAGGCAAGCATGGAAAGATCAGATTCAGTTGGTTCTGCCAATTAACATTTGCAACAGTACATCCTACAGCACCATGCAGAATATGCATTGTACCGTACATATCTGATTTGAAAAAGAGAATCAGCTCACACGCTTCCAATCAAAGCAACATGGCCTCACAAAGTTTGACATGCGCAGCATGCTTCACTACCAATACTTAACACATCCACAAGTTGAACGGGGCGATGCAGAACGAGGGAAGAGGATAAAAGATGTGGGCTATGCAGTGCCGCTCAGCTTTTTCAGCGATTGAAAGAGTTGGTGCTGTTTCTGAAAGTGACTTGTGCTGTTTATGATGCCAAGAGCCACGGTGCCACAGTTGTTTTCTGGAATTTGTATCCTGCAGCTGCAGTCATGGCAGTTTCTCTTGGCATTGCAACTCACACAGATTGAACTGATCTATTTCCGGTTGAGAGGGCAAATGCTCTCAAGCATTGCCATTGTCGCGCATGTCATCATGCCTGTTTCTTTGGAATATAGGGGAAAAAAGAACAACCGGTGGTTTACCACGATGTTCCCCATTCGCATTTTGTTTTTTTGGGGGGCATTCCCCATATTCAGACACTCGTTTAATGCTGTTTAACACAGACCGTTGCCATTTTGGCCATAGACCCGGCCCGGAGTCTTGAACTCAAGGGCACCCGGTACTGCCATAGGTAGCCCAAGACTTCTCAAAAATGTCGGGAAAGGCTGGGCTAGTTGAGCAGATCAAGGGCATGCAGCGGTCAGATCCCTATGGAAGGCAGACCTGGTGGGACTACTGCGAGATGCA
>BGPT01003206.1:260-22835 GCA_003297045.1 Symbiodinium sp. clade C Y103 | reverse complement strand
ATCTTGGTGGGTATACTGTGACCAGCAGTGCGGTGGCATGCGAGACCCTATGCGACATGATGTGAACTCCTTAGAGGCATGGTTGGCATCGCAGGGAGCCACTGCGTAGATCACTCATGATGAATGATGACTTAGTGAGAGGCACCGCTGGCAGAGGAGTTTGGGCTGCTTGGCCAACGCTGGCAAAGTGCTGGCAGACTATGAACCCTGAGTGGCTTGCCACTTCAGCGCAAAGTGAGTCGTAGTTAGGGGGACGAGTTTTGAGATCACACGGCTGCCGCGGTATGTGAAAAGACGCTGAGATTTACTGTACCAGCAGCAAACTATCAATTTGATACAAGTTGTGACATCCATGAAAATCCATCATTTAAAGTTCTTTTCTTAGGGAAAGCCAGGGATTTCCGTAGTTTTTTGATGCTTTTGTGTCTTTACTGGAGAGTAGTTAGGGACTCCACGCCAGACGCCGCCAGGATGCAGCAGCCCCTGACCATCAAGTACATCGATCCGCAGCTTGTCAATCTTGTCATGGGATTCGGCCAGGGAGGTGCCAATGAAAATGGTTTAATTAAACAGGTACAAAAAGGATGAGAATTGGGGACTATACGATCTTGATGCATTCATTTGACTAATCATGGGTTATTATGGTTTGTACTATAAAATTGGGACATAGGTATTGTGTGTCTATTTCTTGCTCGACCATAGATACACTGGTATATGCATTATTTTGTGTGTGTGTGTGTCAATTGCAGTTTGGGCCATGCCTACCTATAACTTTAAATACCAGGGATGTTCTTCGTTTTTCGGGATGCTGCACTGCCATGGCTGGCTGTGGTTCCCTCTTTCTGTGCCTTCTTGAGCTAGTGATAGGAGGCTACAAGAGCACCCTGCCCTATCAGTTACTGAAGGTGAAAAAGATTGGTCAGGAAAAACGATGTGGGCCCAAACGTACAGTGGTTAGAGTTGGTTTGGTGAGCATCCTGACAGAAACCAATATACCCCAGAGGCCCCAGAAGAGATAGAAAACATGGATAAACATGGTATTTTTGTCGGATTTTAAGATCTCTATCTTGTTTTGAGAACATTTCAACAAGTTGATTTGGATGGTGATTTACATCTCCACCTGTCTTGAGGTGCATCACCATTCGTGAAAACTAGTGCCGCAAATCCCAGAAATGAATGAAAGATTCAACGGGAATCCCTTTCTTTGATGGTTGACATTAAAAAAATTACTTACTTCGAGTGATCCCCGCCATGACACTTTATTTGGCATATAGTGTGATATATTATTCATCTTTTTGCTTCATCAGAGTTGTCCTCTCCTCCTCTTCCTCCTGGCATTCTATCTGACATTCTCTCTGACATATGCTCTGACATTCTATCTGACATATGTTCTGACATGTTCTGACATTCTATCTGATATATGTTCAAACATTTATCTGAGATAGTCTGAGATATGTTCTGACATTCTATCTGGCATTCTATCTGACATTTGTTCTGACATTTTATCTGATGCATATTCTGACATTCTATCTGGCAACTCCTCTGGCATTCAATCTGGCATGTATACGGGTTGAAGTCCGGCAGTGCCCACTGCGATTTGGGGCTCGCGGTTCAGGTCCGGCAGTGCCCATTGCGATCTGGCGGTCGCGGCTGAAGTCCGGCAGTGCCCACTGCGATCTGGCGGTCGCGGCTCCCACTGCGATCTGGAGCAGGCAGATGAAGGCCGGCAGTGCCCACTGCAATCTGTTGCTGGCAGATGAAGTCCGGCAGTGCCCACTGCGATCTGGGGCTGGCAGATGAAGTCCGGCAGTGCCCACTGCGATCTGGAGCTGGCGAGACGGAGGAGAAGGAGGAGAGGAGCTCTAATAAAACCTATATAGCAATCCTCACCTGGCAGGTGGGGAAAAAAACACAGCAAAACATGTTGAAACCCATGGTTTTATGTTTTCTTCAGATATTCTCTGAAGCCGAGCCACATAAAGCCCCAGGGCCTGTAAAGCCCCAGGGCCTGCAAAACCCCAGTGTCACCCCCAGTGACATCGCCATACATCGCCATTTGCAACGCCTTGCTAAGGACCTACACCATCCGTGCGGTGCCGGCCAACACCAACGACAGCGTCGGCCGGCAGTGGTGGGTGTGTGACGTCGAAAGACGTCGAAACGGGCCGGGAGTGTCATAGAGCTTCTGTGGGGTTGATTGCCCATGAAGCATATTATGATTTAAACATATTTAAACATATTTACAATTATTTACATTACATACATTTATTATTCATTATTGTCATTCATTTACTGTGTATATATATATATATATAATTATATATAATGGGGACAGAATATAATTATGCTGATTATGAATCATCATGGATTTTGATGGGACTATCGTGGGGCTTCAATGCAAGCTCAATGGAAGTATATACTCGTAGCTGGTATACAACCTCACCGTCCAGCAAAACCACATATGTTTTTAGTAGAGGGAATCACATTCCAGCATCAATTGCCCCAAAGGGTTTCAAGGCAAGTCATCCACCATTTGACTGTCAATTGTGGGAGGGTGTTTCTTGTTCTCGCAGTTTTCTTGCCATTCTTGCCTGTATTGTTTGTTCCTATAGTGTTATTGGTGTTGGCCTTTAGGGAATTTGTGTACAATGTGTACTCAGCGGATTTAGCTGTGGATTGCAACGCAACTCTTATTGGTTACGTTGATGCTTGTTGAGCGCCCCGTGCTTGCTCAACATCCGTGTTGTTCTCCGGCATCCCACTGTCAAGTCAAACGCTATACGGAGAAATTGGGCGAGTTACCCCCATTTTTGGGGGGAGATCTGCAAGTGGAAGGGAACCCCTAAACTTTAACCACAACATAGATGTACTGTAAATTAGATATCCTTTTCGTACTTGCTGGTTGGTCAGGTGTTGATACAAGGGTTAAGCCACCTTTAGGTAAGTGATGATACCAGGGGTCGCCAAGGTGTACTGCAGCGTCCTGGGGGCGCATGCCGTGCACGTGGCCATGGCGGGCTATACCGGCATTGTGGTGGGCAAGGTGGATGAACGTTGCTGGGCTGGAAGTTGGGTGAGCCTTGGATGGATGGATCGAGGCCAAAAACAGCTCAGATATGATATCTGCACCCATCAATGTGCATGGGGGGATGTACTCATGATACCATGATGTGACATGACGTGCAGGAGGCCACAGTTCGAGTCATTTCCACACACCAGCCCCACGCCGCCACCGCAGCAAGCTGCAGGTTACGTGATGCTGCCGAATCATGCCATCACCAAAGCTCCGGCCAGGCGCGAACTTCTCAGTGGGACACCCTCCAATTTCCCATAGAAATCCCCAGTTTTGATGGTTAAATAGGGTTAAATAGGGTTAAATCCCTAAATTTTGCTCCCCCAGTTATTTTGAATTGGAAGGGGGCCCTGGTTGGCTGGTTCATTTCAGAGAGTTGCTTGAGCCAGCGGATGGAATCGCCAGCTGGCCAGTCATTTCTACATCAAAAGGATGTACTTTTCGTCATCCAGGTGCACCTTACCTAGTTGCCATACCCACTCTCCATCACTCTCCACTTCATGCACCGTGGCACCAGCTTGTTCCCAAGCGATTCCATGCGACTACCAGTCATGATCTACCCGTCATCCGAAATATTGACAATTATCATTTATTGGAACCTACCAGTTACAACCTGGAAATTCTGCTCATCTACACTAGTCATTGGCAATGCAAACAAGTTTTTTTCTCATGGAGGCACCGCCAAATTTGATCGTTAGTCACTAGGTTCCCTTCTAGAATATGGCCATTTGGGGTTGCAGAAAGAGTCTCCCTCACGCGGACTTGGGGGGGGGCTCTCTTGATGAAGTGAAAAGGCCATTTGGGGTTTCACAACCCATTTTCAGACACACCCGACAACCATATTCTTGGGTTCTATGTCCCACTACATCCCAAGTTCTCCAAATCTTTGTTGGTTAGATCATGTTGGATCCCTATTCTTATGGCTATCACAGTATCACAGTCCATCCCAATGTTTGTGATTTGATCACTGTTGAGTATATGTCCCACTCTATATATATATATATACATATGTATACTGTATCCCCATGATTGGTTTTATAACGTTGTAATATGCCCAAATTCCTGGTGGCAAAATTCCCTATTATATCATAGTATATCATATTATATCATATTGTATCATATTGTATCATATTATATCGAACCAGTGTCAGGCAAACCCAAGTCCATTCGTTCCTTAGATCTGGTTACTTTCATGTTTGTTGCTGAACACCCCATGTTTGATGGTTAAATTCTCCATATCCCATTCCCCATATCATATTCTTAATTATAACGCCCCTTGTGCCCTAAGTTTCCCCAGTTGTTTGTTGATGATGAAATATGATAAAGCCTTCATTATCTACCATAATCTCCCAAGATTTCGGTTGAATGTAGTTCAATGTAGTCCAATACCAGCTGGGATAAAATCTTCAAAATTGAATTACCTATTTTAATGGTCAAATCCCCCACTACTGTATATCTACTCTCCGATGATCAAACATGGCACTTACAAATCCTTTGTGCTCTCGTAAGGAAATCATCGAACTGAGCGTGGGATTTCAGAAAGTCATGTTTGATTACCAGAGGGTACATTGGAGGTAGAGTTCCAGTGAAAACGCTGATAGATTGCCATAGTTCCCAGGGAGCATTCCTCAACTGACAGTGGTTATTATATGTTATTACCATGGTTACATCCATTTATCTGGACAAATTATCACGACCTCACGTTGAGACGTCACTGGAACGATTGGAATTGTACGGATAATTATTCCACAATAGCCGGACATTTCAGGTCACTGAGTTAGTACGTATGATTTGTCCAGATTTGTATTTTATAACATGAGATATATGATGTGATATGATGTATGTAACGAAGGTTTCCTGTACATTTTCCCTTAAATAATCTATCCATTGATACTGCGGATGGAAGAAATCCTGCACCAGTCGGTAGATGGTTTATCCCATGATAACCCCAAAAAAGTTGCAGTGCTTCATGTCATAGTTACCAAAGAGTTGCCAACTGGCACAGGAGTTCTTCCATCCAGAGTATTATCATTGGATTGGTTAAATGGAAAATCTATAGGAAACACCTATATTCTATCATTTGACGGCAAAAAGCCATGGTTTCCTGTAGGCTTTCCCTTCAACCAATCTCATAGGCGAGTGGAGCTCAAGAGTTCCAGCTTCGAACGGCTCATGGCCACTACGGGGCAACCCAATCTGGCGCCCCTTGGCGCGACGGCCGTGGGGGTGTGGCTGCCGTTTTGGGGTCCCAAAATGCTGGCCGTTGAATGGGAAAATACATGAGAATTATGGAAAATTAATGAAAATTATAATAAACATGGGAAACAACAATCCAGATTTTTTTTGAAGCATATTGACTGACAAACCCAAAAGGTCTAAAAGTGGCAGTGATTCAAGTCCAAAAAGATCCGAACTGATGTATTCTTACATTTTGTATGGCCAAAACTGGTGCAGACGTGTTGGAGGAGGAAAGGCTGTCATTCTATCCGCCCCCAACTGCCCCAAACTAGAACAAATGTGCGTGGATGGACATGCACTTCTTGGAGATGGGTTGGAAGTAACTTGAAGCACCAACCAGTTTTCTTATCATATGGCTATACATGGGTTACATCTATATAGGGTTACATAATGTTATATATTAATGATTATTCATGTACCTATACACGTTTTATACATATGGTTCTTACATAATATGTATATATATATATATATATCTATCATATACTGTATCTATTATATACATATGATATATGATGGCATTGTAATATTCGCTGCATTGGTGGGAATCACCCATGGTTTCCAGTCGATGCCGAGGCCGGGTCCGGGAGACGATTGGGCACTGTTGCCAGCCGCTCCGTCGGCGGAGCTCAGCGGTGAGGAAAACGTTGGTCAGGTGAAGTGACAAAATGATGTGAGGAGAACCGTCTACAACCGGTGGATTTTTTCTATATCGATCTTAGGTAAAACACTGAAGGCTATGTAAGAATTGATTTTGTGGGCTTTACTCGCTGCAACACTCAATCTTCTGCAGGGTGGAAATATCATGTGTGCAATAAAGTGGTGGGTATTGTCAATGCAAATGGGGGCGTTTGCCAGAAAGAGATCTGATAGAAAGGGAGGTCACAACTGGGATCTAGTACTCCAAGGCCGAGAGCATTTCCCCAACTGTCATTCTTGAGATCCTTTCCTCATTGGACGGATCTAAAATCAGTCATTGCCACAATGGACGGATTTCATTTGTTTGGCACAGGAAGCCAGGGATTGAGCTGCCAAAATGGATCACGTTTCTTTGTCTAAGCATCAGAGGCCATTTCCTGATTGAGCCCAATTTTTTGGTGAACTCCACTTTTTTTTGGTGCATACCCCATTTTTGGATTTATCCGTTTGTTGATTCCATCCTAGTTTCTTGTTGGATAGACTCAGCGTTCCCAACCCGGCATGGGAAAAACGTTGAAGAATCACAATATTCAAGAGTAGATAAAATCATGGAAGGTCATAGCATACACCGCTTTCATTGTTTTTCAATCATGGAGTATCAGCTGCTTTCATAGACGTCTTTTCCCACTCGTCGATTGACAGAGGGGTCATCCCCATGGTTCACAACTATTCTAGGTAATTGATAGCGCAATATAGTGCAATTAGTGTTTCATGAAACTGAGCCCTCTTTTCTTCCCACACCATTCCGGTTAGTAAGTGGGTAATAACGAACAATATTAATTATAACATATCTAAACTATAGTATAAACAAGTCATATGAATAATAGCCATATTGTAGCCCATATTACCCTCTGGTAAATTACCACAGACACCCAAAAATAACATAAAATAACCATCCTTTAGTGGAAACTAATCTTCAAACTCCTATCTGCCAGGGTCCCATAGCCCAAGGCCTCAGCGCCCACAGAAGCCGGCGCCTGCACTGCTGCGACCTCGGGGGGACCTCCGGGGGGGGGGGGCGTTCAGTAAATTGGATGATGTTAAGTAGTTAAGTAGTCTAGTCCTAAATATGATGAAGGTACCATTACTAAATTATGAGTAAATTGGATGATGATTCCGGTAAATGATTATTGTTGCGTTGGATTTAGTCATTTCGAATGCACAACAATGATCCGATTCGGTTTGATAATCGAATTTAGTAATCTAGTATGGGATTAAAGAGTGAGAATGTGTTTAAAATCCTGATTCACCCCCAGATGGTGACAATTAAAGCGGCTATCATTTTTTGATATGTCTTGGGTTTTTTGGGAACCCCCCTGAAGTATATAATCAAGCAGGGTGTCAAGTTTATGTTTGACATTCAGCATGACCATGGAACCAGTATTGCTGGAGAGCTGGTTGATCAAATCGACCACATGGTTTTCTTGCCAAGTCATAGCTTGCTGCAGTTGTGGGACGTGTGGACCATGGTTAGCAGAGGGTAGAAAGACCAGGAGGGTGCCAGCTCAGAAGGTTCCTTCAAGATGCCTCCAACAAATCCATCGAATTTGGATCGCATTCGAAGCGCCAAAGCGCCTTCGGTGGACATTTGTCGGGTGGCTTTCCATAGCACCTTGCTGTCATGGAGGTTACCTTGACTGCGTTCCAAAGGCAAACGCCTTAATTATTTTTATTAAGTCATTTTTCCCGCGGAAAGGTTCCGCTCAATCAATTCCGAGACCCCAAAACGAGATATATTTCATCACTATGTCAAGATCTCCCAGGCCAGAAATGATGAGCTTTGTAGATTGGAACGGCTTGAAGGTGGAAGAGGAGCCATGGATTGCCGCCCAGCGCGGCGAATCTTGGGAGTTGGGAAGTGTCCTACTTATCCTCCGTTCGTCAAACATGGCAATTCAGAATCCCCGATGCATGGGGAATTTGAATGGGAAACTGATCGGAAATGATCTCAACTGGTGGGTTTTCCAGTGCCACGTCCGCGGGCCAAAAATTGGGAAGTGGAAGGGATGCAGAAAATGCATCCATTCTGAAGGATTGGTAAATGATTGGCAAATATATCCTGGTTTTCTTCGGTGACTAAATGACGTAAATGAATGCCAAACAGCTATATATAAATGTGCCATTCTCCCGTTGATTCCATGCCCTGGTGCAGGAGAGCATCGGTGGCAACTTGGAGATCAAGGATGCTCCCTGGCAACAAATCTGGCAACCTAGCGACCTCATGGTGGGTACCAAGGGGGATCATCCCAAATGTTGTTTAATGGTACCTATCTCCAGTGTTGGAAGCATAAGTCATTTTCCGAGATTTTTGGTATCACGGGAAAACACTCGGAGGGTCATTCCACTTAAAAAGTGGATGATAAATAACCACCATGGTAGACTCCTTGCCTGAGATGATTTGGGGTTCTACCCCCAGTTGCCACCCAGCACTCTGCTGTCGGAAGCGGTGGGGTTTTCCCATCAAACATCAGGGTTTTCATTGGTTTTCTCGACCAAAAAATATTCAGCCAATCAAAAAAATAGCCCCCACATGTCACATGTCCACGACCTGGTTCTTTGTCTCTTGCACGTTTTTGGTGCGAACAAACTCTGGCCGCACATTTCTTGGAGCTCCAGGTGGCCTTGAAGACCTTCGATGGCTTTGGCGTCCGGATCCCCAAGCCCCCGAGCATTGCCCCAGGAATGTGCCATGGTTCGGTTGAGGCCTCACGGGCCGGTGTTTCCCAAAAAAATTGGTAGGGGTCAACAAACTACATAATCCTAACATCTTTGATTCTTAGTGGGACAATCATTGGTTTTGGGGTCCCCCAACTTTTGAGAAAGCATCAGAAGGGGGTCTGCTGCGGAACTGCGGGACCGAGATAGGTGCCCAGCCGTGCCAAAGGAAGTGAAAGAGGAGCGTCCCTTGCAATGCCGTGACATCATGACCAGCAACGGACAGGCCAATGCAGTGGGATACTTGATGGGGTATTGAGTGTGGTTCATATGGGATTCTTATGATTCTTGTGCATGATCAACGGGAAGTCCCAAATCTCCTATGGTTTATTTGTTTCTAAATCCCCTGATTATTTTATGATTCTCCCATTTGAACTGGCAATTTCTTGTACGATTCGGTTACCAGATTTTGAATCACCCTGGCACACCTGAAGTGTTGAGAAGCGGAAGTTGTAAAGGCCTGCGGTTGCAATGTCATGTTGGAAAAACATATGTCATTTGGGGCTGTATAGGACCCACTATCCGTCGGTAAATTGGGTTAGGAGACATCATGGACGTTATGAATAAAAGCACAGGTTCGCTATATCTCGCTGCATGTTTTGACTTCGTGTGGGAACAAGGCCCTCAATCCCACTGAGCACGGCCTATCCCCATTTTGCCTCCTGTGCAGATCCGAAAGTTGGAAGTCATGCGGCTGAGCCCAAGCCTCAGTGCACCAGGAGCCTTGGGAACCTGAAGACTTGGTGAAGATAGAGCAGCTATGAGCAGCTAAGGTTAGGGATGATTTTCGATGGTTTTCGATGATTTTCGATGATTTTCGGAATGTTGTTCAGATTGTTGGTTGTATTCGTTGCTATCTCCATAGGTGTTTCTTCTTCCGACATCTTCCCAGCAAGTTCGAAGTGGCAAAATCCAGCAGACCGTTTCGCAACGACCGTTTCGCGGGATCTCAGGGAGCAGCTGAGGCGACAACTATCCATCAGCTGAAGTCAGCACTCCCCTGACACCTTCGGCGGGTTTGTTGGACAACAACGCCTGGGCGGTGGGGAACTCAGTTCCATCATGTTCCATCCGCTTATCCAAGAGGCTAGGCAGCTGCCTGGGGGCAGGTCTTCTCAAGATATTGGAACTTCTGAGCCATTGGCGTTATAGGTTTTTTATGGTTTCTAAGTCTGCCTATAGTCTGCCCACCCTGCGGTCACCGGCTGGAAAATCGCAACCTCATGGAACGTCCATCTTATGCCATCGAGATCCATTGCGAATGTTCCGAAATGTTCCGAATCAAACAGAGCTCCCGTCTAGGGCGACTGCCCAGGTTGAAGCAGTATCAACCACCGACCGAGTGGATTCCGGTGCCTTGGGCCCAAAGGACGTGATGCACCCCTCTCAATATATGTATGGTATGTGGGCATGTGAGGCATGTGTGTTTTATTTGTTTATAATCAATCAATATCAATCAAGCATATTCTAGCACACCATATATGTGCACAAGTATGCACATTAAGTCTGTTTTTACTGCATGTGTAAGTCTTGAAACAAATGTAAGTAGCAATTCCAAATTTGGTTCAATGCCTGGCTTGTTGGGTGAGCTGCTAGGTGCTGGACGTCCTTGTTACCAGCTGTCCGGGCTCCTGTTTGGGGTCTACCCCTGCCATGGTGCCCCCAAAAGGGGTGGTGTCAGTTGGGAGAAGCCTTACTCATTCCTGTGGAAGGCCTGGAGAATCAACAAAAGGCCGACCCCCCTTTCTCGCATGCAGATGTCAGGCTACGTGCTGGACCCCGTGGAGTGTTGCATTTCAATCCCGAGGTCAGGGTGGTGCGCTTTGGGACGCGGGTCAGGGTTTCCACATGGCAATTCGACTGGACATGGACATGGACATCAGGGAGTCACTGACTACATTCTCCAAATATCGGGGTTTCCCACCAGATACCCGATATATCCCGATATCAAGTAATGGCATCGGCCCGGGAGGAGTTGTTTTTTGTGGTCAGCCTCTGAAATTGATAATGGGGCTGTGATCAGTTTGCTTGGTCCGAACATGTGGAAGATATGTGATATTGCGGCAAGGGGAGTAGTTCGATTGCCAGTGCATTTACCAACGTTTTGATGCTACTTCTAAAGTCATGTTACGCCCTTCCTTTTCCTGGTTTTCCTATCGTTAATCAGTTAATCACCATGGTTATCCCAATGTTTGATGTTTAATGTGGGAAATCCAATGCCATAAACCATCACAAACCTACTGTTTGGGGCTTATACCACCCACTGTGGTGATTTGGGAGGTGATTTATTGCAGGTTTACCACATTACCCCGAGATAGCCCGAGATAGCCCGAGATAGCCCGAGCATCGGAGCCCGTGTCCAGGATGCCATGTCTTGTTCAGCCATTGTGATTTGCGGCGGCCTGTGTCCTGGAGAGAATGTGGCCATCCGCTGGAGCTCCCAGTGATGGGGATGAACATCCAGATTCAACACGGAGATTTCGGTGTGTAGGGGTCACGGGGTCACGGGTTTTGACCCATAGCCATATCATATCCGATTCAATACAATCATCTAAGCGATCAATGGGAACTCTCCCGCAGCTTGAGTAGATCAGAGGCGGAACAGCGCAGCCATGGCACGCTTTTTGGGCATGCTGCTCCTGGTGTCCAGGGTTTGTGCGATGAAATGCCCGGGATCTGCATCTTTTATCCATGCCTCAGCCAAGGTTGGAGGAAAAAGGAGTAGCTTTTAGGAGAAGAAGGAGAAGAAGAAATAGATTTGTGTGGAAATGAGGGTATCTCACAAATTTGCTAGTTTAATCGGGACAATGATGACGACGACGAACCAGTGAATCTTGAGGTAGCCTATGGCCGTCTATTTTTGGACAACCTATGGAGGTTCAAAAAACACTAGGGACAAGCCTTGGAGGCAGCTTGTGATCAGTGACCAATTTGTCTGAAACATAGTTGGCATGCTGATCGGTGGCTACATTTGCTTTATGATTGAAGCTTTAATTCCTACCTGTATGTGATGATTTACCCCAACTGACCCTCAAGAAAAGAAAGGTTTGAGGGACTGGACATGCCCTAGATTGCCTATGTGTAGTGTCAAAAATGTGTCCGCAATTGGTAAGGTTCAACAAACTAACAAACCAAATGATAAATGGATTTGTTTGCTAAATCCCCATTTGTCGTGATAAAATAGAAGCTTCCGAGAATTTACTTCCCTTTTCCCATTCTAAAATCTCATGTTTTTGGGTGGAATCCACATCTCCAATACTCAAACCATGAAAATCCCCGTTTTTTTTGAATGGTTGGGTCCACCTATTTGCTACCTCGCGGATCCGCGTGGTAGGTGGTGGCCATTGCCGATGCCTCCTGCCACGACGTGCACGAGGAGGTGCTGGGACGAGTGAAGTCGCCGACGTGGCACGACCCACACAATGGAGGCAGCTGTGGGATTGGCGATCCAGAGGTTTGGATATGAGTGATACCTACTGGTGATAGGGATTTATGTTTTAAGCCCCGAACTATATAATACAGATACTATATTATATATACTATATTATACTATGGATATTAGATGCTAGTGATACTTAGTCTAATCGATCCAGAGGTTGGGAGGGAGCGGTTCGGAGTTATGGTTGTATCCATATTCCCTGTGAAGAATGGAGAGCCAGTTGGAACTACAAATTGAGTTTCCCAACTACATCATAGTAATGGTGATGGGGATTTAACCCCCAAGTAACAGGGATACTATGATACTATGGAATCTATTGATATTTAAGCGACAGAATATGGGGATGGTTGATGATATCTTCAGATTTCACACAGCGAGCAGTTCAACATGAACTTCACCAGAAAGAAAGAATGGATTCATCATCCATTTTGGGAAGCTACTGGGGAATATGTTTGATTCATTTCATGGTTTATGGCCCCCGAACCAGCAAATCCAAGGGTAGGGAGTGGATTGGCCAGAAGAGGGATATATCGGGATATATCTTATATATATATATTATAGATTTATCAATGGATGGGTAGATTATGGATGGGTAGATTTATAGATACAATATATATATATATAGATAGATTTATCAATGTATGGGTAGATTTATATATATATATGTGTGTGTGTATGTATAGATTTATCAATGTATGGGTAGATTGGCTGGCCTGGCTGCTTTACTAAGTTACTACTAGTACCAGCAGCTGGCACCCCCAGAACCATATGAATATATGTATATATTTTTTTTCCACATATATTATTTCCAGTGGGATTCCCCTATAACCACGAGGAGAAGATTTTGCTCGGGGATTGCACGGTGCTGGTCGCCGTTTTTTGGGGCATGCTATGGCATGCTCAACCATTGTAAGAGAATGATGCAAGGCAAGCATGAAGTAGCATGTGCATAAGACCGTCATGCCACCATTCGACATTCACTTGAGCATACAGAAATGGGTCAACACCCGCAATAAATTCCATAATATTCATATATTTGAGTGGATGAACATCCAGATTATACCAGCTACTTCGTCATGAACAGGAGGGCACCAGGGCTTTGAAACATACTCATTTTTTTGGAAGAGTAATCCCTACCCTCTAGCATTATACATTGTAAAACATACCCCCAGTAGGATTTAAATCCCCCTTGGTAACCCTGGTTTGTATTAGATCTCTTCATTTTTCATTTCATAATATATTACAATATGTGGTTCAATTTCCAGCCAAAGAACAAAACCAACACCCAATTCAAGGGAATGACACCTTAGGAGGATGGGATTCTCACATACCCTCCACCATCTGTACAGAGCCTGGAGAATGGATAGGAACCTACACGATCCTCTCGGAGTCCTCCGCAGAGATTGATCTGAAACGGCTGACGGGCAACAAGAAATATACGGACCACCTGGCCGGTGCACCTTGTGGCCGTACGTTCTCATGTGTCCCACCAGGTCCTACTGCTTATCACTTGCTTTACACACCAAATTTGCTGGCGAAAATTACGAAAAATAAGACAACTGTTGAGGACAGTCATATACCCAGGGATATCTAGAACCCATTTGAGAAGCTGGGCCCATCATTGGTGAGATATCGCCTCGGAACAGCCACTTGGGAGGACAAAATGATCTTGACCCTCGCGACAGTCGAGGGCAAATGATCCTTTGCACAAATGGGGAGCAGAAAAGGATTGGCTTGTTTTGAAGATAGGGCACCCAAAGAAATCCCATGGTCGATCATCATTTTGACCATGGAAATTGCATGTTTGGGGTATTGCCCAATTCTGGACTCCAAATAACTCAGCATAGCATGCTGAAGAGTAGATGTCAAGCCATGTCAGAGTCCAGTTGGAATCATGCGACTTTCTCCAACCGTTGAGTTTTCCCTTCATCCTTCCACCTGCTCCTGCGGTCTCAGCGGCTGTCTCTGGGGGGTCCGAGGCATGATTATGGGCTGCTCTGAGTCGCAGGCACGATGGAAACCAAACTGCAACTCCCACTTGTGATGGAAGATCTCTCAGGTATGGGGTATCCAATATCCCATCCATGTTTTTTCATGTTTATCATTGTCATCCTTTTCCCGATGAAATCTGAAATTTTGGGTGTATCAGTCTTCATTTTATCCACTTGTCAGCCATAGACTCAGTCGACCTTGGATGCCAATGGCCACTGGAGGTGTTCTCCATCGCAGATGGGTCCACCAACTATTGCAACCTGCGAAATCTCTATTGCGGCTCTACCGAGGGGTGTAGACCTGTGACCCTTGGGGCAGCACAAGGGCGACAAACATCGGGGGGGGACATGTTCATCATTGTTCATCCATTTTCTGAAATGAAGCTCCAAGTGATAAGTACATATCGTGTCTCCGTGTTTGTGCCTGTGTATCCATATTCATATCCATATATATATATAGTTATATATATATATATACAACATATATATATATATATATGTGTGTGTGTGTGTGCAATTATAACTATACATACATTCATGCCGATCATACACGATTCGATTATATATACATACACACACATGTATATATATATATATACTTGGATTAGAGACAGGCTATAATTAAAAGCGATAGATATTCGGACATTCGGCTACGGTGCAATCTGTGACAACCCCGAGGGTTGAACTTCAGGAAGAAGGACTTTACCAGCAAAGAGACGGAGGTGAACCCATCCTTAGGAGCGGGTTCTGATGCCACAGCGCCTTGTCAGATCTAGTGAGTGACCTGGCATGATTGCTCACCATGGGAAGGGATTTTGCTGCCAAGGCCTGTATCAAGGGACCGCAGCTTTCGCAATGAGCCGAAGGAGATGGGACCTTGATCAGCTCAGCAAAGTTGTACAAAGTGCTAGGCGCTTGTTTCCAGAGGTTGTGATTGGAGGTGCAACAGAGTCTCATACCCTTGAAGATCTTGAAGATTCTTGAAGTCTTATCGGTCTCAGCTATGTGTTTTCCAACCATCAGTTATGTGTTGGAAAAGAATGGCAGCGAAAATTCCCCAAGTTGTATCCTTTTGAGAAAGGACTTGGAAGCACGGTGCAAACTTTTGTAGCTGGTGTCCAACGGAGACAATTCCTATTGGATACCAATGGCCTGCCCAGTGCAGCCTCCACCCAAGTGGGGTTCAAAAAAGTGAAGCGCCGCATGCGCCTTCCCGGCTGAGCTGCAGGAAAATTTGGTGAAGAGATTAAGAAGAGAGTGTTCTCACATATTAGAACGCCACATTTCCGTGTTTGGACGAGCTATACTATGGTATTTTCTTTCACTTGCAGCAAGTACATGCAAGTACAACAGCAAAGAGTCAGATGGGTGTGTGTGAAAATAGGGGCGATGAGTACCCATAAATCCATTGGCTGGTCATCACTGTCACTCTTAGAATTGCCATTTGGTGCGGGGGGGGGTATACCCCATTCTTAGAAACACCCACATAACTTCAAGAGATTTTGAACACAAGCTAGCTGGGTCTCCAGCCAGAAAGGGGAACGCCGGGACATATGTTTTCCACATTACGTGAATTCTTACTACGTATAGATATATGTAGGCATACTCATCCATGTTTCTGCAGAGAAAATTCAGGGCCCCTAGACAACATTACGATGTTTGCGGATCCGTAAGGGTCGCATCATGTCGCATCCTGAGAGTCGCCCTTGAGGTGGCATTTTCCATACCCTCAAGTCCTATGGCGTGCGCTGAGCCGAGGGTCTGAGGCGATTGACCGCAGCATTGATAGACCACCAGTGCACCAATCGGCAAGTGCCAATTCTTTAAAGGTGGCTATGCCCATCTATGCCCTTTAACTAGGCAACCAAGTTTATTGATTGAGGATTTAATTACTATAGTACTGGAGATTCTCAGGTGACCTTATTATTTCAGAAAGCCTCCTCTGGGATGTGATTATAGCCTTATAGCCATTGATATCCATGGATAAATGGGCTACAACCCCAGTTCTTTGCAGGATATTGTCTCCATGGTTCATTACAATGATCAGCTCACCTAGCTGTAGATGCATATATATATATATATATAGTATTATGATATGTGTAGTATTTACCTGATTTCATATTAGATATAAAACATTCAGAGAGAGAGAGAGAGAGATAGAGGGAGATATAGATAGATAGATATATATATATACATATGGATATATATATATATATATTTATCTATTTACAGATGTAGATAAAGATATATAGATAGTGATGCTCCAGTTCTCACCTGCGAACCCCCCAGGCCCTGCAAAAAACCAGGTACCCCACGTCTTCGGGGTGCAGGGCGGCTTCAGCGGCCTATCGGAGGATGCCAACTGGATCGAACTTACGCATGAATTGGTGCAGGACCATGGCGCAGAGTTGGCGATGGCGCAGGGGTGTTCCATGGGCCCGCGAAAAGTTGGTGGTTGAAGCATGAACCAATAGGCATTTCACGGCCTATACAGTAACTATAATGGCATCGATTCACTTATAGCTGGAACTTCACCCCCAAGTACAAGGAGTTGCTAGGGGCCGGGGGGTGGGCGGGCATTGAAAAGTGGGGGCTCATCATTGCAGCTCGTTGGTGGGCCCTGCCTGAAAGGACCTTTGCGATCTTAGTGGGAGGGTTTTCGACAAATGGCGTGCATGTTCATGCCAATGACTGGGCAGATTGCAAGTGACTAAGTTGATATGAGATGTGAGCGTTACCAGTGGCAAACTCAACAAGCTGAGAAGCTTCCTTTGCAACATCACTTATGGAATTCATGGAATGGTGAATTTGCATGCATTTGGTGGCTTCAAGATGTTTCAATAGGTTTCAAAATTTAAAGCTTCTTTGATCGTTGAAGTTTTTATGTCCACCTAAAGACAAGGGCAAACGATGGTAAAAGTGGATTTTTACCATGATATACCATGATTTCAAGATACTGAAATAGAATTCTTGGGGGTGTACCCCATTTTCAGAGACAAAGCCACTCCCCCCAATGACTCCCACAACCGATTTCGTTTCCGGTGTGTCTCTTGGCTGCTGCTTCCCAGGACATCCACAACAAACCCGGCAGCATTTTGGCCAACGAGCGTGGTGAGGCACGGGAGTGGTAGGAAACATGTTGCGTAATATGTGAAGAAGTGTAAGACTACAGAATCCCACAGATGTGCACAAGTAAAGTACATAAATAGTTTGGATATGTTAGGATACATACAGAGGTGAGTAATTGGATATATACTTTGGTGGGGGGCTGTATAGCTGGTTGACCTTACTTGCAATAGATTCCAGAATGTGGCTCGAGAAATTTGCCGCAACCAGATGTAATGGCATGATTTTGAATCATGTAAAAACCATGCAAGCCTCGACATGGCATGATTATTCAGGTTTTACCTTTGGGGTTTCCAGAATAGTTCGCTAATGGTTTTGAAACATGAAGATCCGTGCGTCAGGCGCGACATGCAGACATGGCCCAGATGCTCTTCCAGTTTCTCGGCTCGGAGATGCTCCATGAGGAACCCCCAGCCGCATCCGCTGGCCCAGGCGCAATTGCAAGCAGCTCTTCATCCTTGGTGGCGATGGCGCTCACAAGGGCGCCTTGCAATTGGCCACGGTGGGAAGATCTCAGCTCTGCGGGGGGCTGGTGGCGGTAGGATGCGCGGCTGCATGGAATGCACGGATTTGTTTGATTCATCATGATTTTTTCCCATCAAAATTGTACTGAAATGGGGCATCCACCATTGTGTTGACAGACCCAACTGGCTGATAGTTCTGCTGAGGTCTTGAAGTCGATCGATCATGAGTGTTCATTGGCGCGGTTCTCAGGGAAAAAAACGGATCAACCCAGGTGGCTTTACTCTCCAATAGATCAACATAGATACCAAACACCATTTTTTCCTATTACAATTGTCTATATAGGATTCTTTTGGGGGCCCACCCCGCCAAAATCATTTGCAATAGCACCCCCAATGTTCCCATTTAAATAGTAGGGTGTCACAAATATTGCGGCCAGCACTTGTGCTATGCCCCAAACTCCTTTGGGATGATTCTCGGGAACCTCATTTTTGGTGACCTTTACACTACTTTGTGGCCTTCCACTATGTCGGGATGGTTTAACTTCATGTCCCTCACGAGGCTTCGTGAGGGACATGATTGTTAACCCTCTGTGGGGAATCTGCTGTCCTGCAAGCCTGGTTTTCAACACTTTTTACATAAACCGTTTAAGCCCTAAAGAAAACCTACAAAACCTCGGAGGAAAAGAAAACTAAATTAACCCTAAAGAAACCCTAAATGAACCCTTGAAAGTGTACATAGTGAAGTACGTGTGGGGCCTAGCGATGTGCTGCGGGAAATATTACTGTAGGTTGAAAATGGTTGAAATTAGATCAGACAGTGCAATTGAATGCAAGTTTACCAGTGTGAGCTGTTGAGCCACTTCAGTGCCATAACACCAACCTGGAAACGGTAACTTCAAAATTTGTGGCATGATTTTTGATGGAAACGAAAACACGGGCGTTCAGTGATGTTTAATGGATTTCCATGTCCATCGTCAGCTTCCCAACTTTGAACTATCCATATATTTATGCCATCCTCTATATCATCCATCACTATCCGCTCAGATGAATCATTCTGAATCATTCTGAATCATTCTGAATCATTCTGAATCCAAATCCGAGTCTAGCCACATGTTCATCCATATCATATCCATGTCCAGAAAATCAGAAAGTTCTCCCAGTCAGTTTCAAGACCAGGTGGCCGTGCCGTGCACCGTGGACAACGACCTGATGATGGTCGACACCAGCTTCGGCTTCGACACCGCATGCACGGAGGTGTCGATCTGCGGCTCGTTGAAGTGGTTCGTTCGGTTAGTTAGCTATAGCATGGTATAAGCCATATATATATGTGTGTGTGTGTGGGGCATAGCCATAGGATATCCATGGACCTATAAGTTCTTAGTAGCTGTATTTCAAGTTATATAAGCCCTTTTTTAATGGGACAATCATGGATGTAAGTGCTCGCAACCAATCTGTTTTGGTGGTTATGACCGATTTTTAATCATGGACAATAAGCATCAATCCCCTATAAATGGTGCATTTTCAATTGCCATGTTTGATTATCAAAGGGTAGCCACATTGATTCAGCAGATTTGGATCGTCATTCTTCTCAGGGCGGTGATACTTTAGGTGGATCTGTTTCCACCGTTTCATCCCCCCATCATATGGAGATTGAACGTTTTCAGGGCATAATTCACCGAAAACGGGAATTCAACGTGTTTAGGGCACATGCGCGTCAGAAGCGTAATCAGCGTAGACATGAAAGCTCTCCGCCGCAAAGCAAAACAAAACAAAACAGGAAGCGCTGGGGTCAAAAAGTGACCCAAGCTGCATCAAATCAGCGGGTTTCATAGTAGATAGTCTGAGACTTGGTGTTTTTTTCTTCCAACAGGTTTGAGGGGGAAAAGTATAGAAAACTCAAATATTTAACGGTAAGAATCACCGTTTTCAAGTTCCCGCATTGTTTCTATGATAAGTCGAGCCTTTGCTGGTCCACATGGTGCATGCTGGGCTATAACGGTACTATACCGAATTAGTTGACTAGTCCACTTGCTTCCTAACTACTTGGCACAGAGATGTGACTTACACCATCAACATGAAGAATCATCATGGGAGGCCTATACCGCCCTTAAATCACTTGACCTTGATTTTGCAAGGTGACTACTGAATTGAACACTTCACACCATCCAAAGGTCCTCAGAGATCCTGGTTGAGTGTTGGTGGTTTGAAGCATATGTTGTCATTGGAGCAATCGATGGGCTCAAGCTTGTCCATCTAGAAACTTCAGTCTTTGAAAATCTCATCGACTCATCGACTTTGACGACCCGCATCCAACACCAATCCGTGTTGTCAAACGTCCAACGTGACGAAAGATGAGCCATAAAGTCAGCAGTTCGCACGGCGGCAAGGGCGCTTGGCACGGTGATGGGAACAAGACCACAGTGGTTCTCACAGGTGTGCCCAGAACCTTAAATGCCGAACTCTTGCTGTCACTTTTGGATCAAGACTATCTTGGTTGCTATGACTTTTTCTACTTACCCATGGACGTGGGCATGTTTCAGAATACCGGCATCGTATACATCAATTTCCGCCACAACGCCATGGCGGTAGAGTGCCAGCGCCAGTTTTCAGGAAGTGCTGCTTGGCCTGGGGGACATTTCAGTAAGCGCAAATGCAGGGCTGAATGGTCCTCCATCCAGGGATGTGAGGCAAACATCCTAAAGCAGCAGAAGCAGATGGACTGGGTGAATTCCAATATCCCTGAGGATTGCAAGCCCATGGTCTTTGATGAGTATGGAACTCGCTTGCCCACATCGGAGGTTTTTCAGCCCTGGGGTGAGGCGTATCAAGGATGGAGGAGCTCCGAAACTCATCAGGCTCAAGGTGACGAATATGGCAAGGGCCAATGGCAGCACCCAGAGAAGTGGTATGGTGGAGGTGATCTCTATGACAAACCTGGGTGGAATGGCAATTCCAGCGCATGGTTTGAGGGATTTCAGAAAGATCAGTGCTGGCAGTCTGACCATGGCTGGCGCACGGAGAACTATCACATGGATCGGACGTGGGACCGTGACAAGCATCGCTCTTGGGACGGGTCCGTGCGGTCCGTGGGTTGGGACTTCCGCACTGCAGCAGTTCCAGATCCAAAGGGTTCAGCTTCAGAGCTGATGTCTTTAGAAGCTCCGAAGTTTTGTGAGGCAACTTTGGCTTCCCTGGCTTCCCTGGCAGTGACAAGCTATGCCTGCCCCAACTGTAGTGCTTGTTTTGCCAAATGGTCAGCATGCCATCGTCACATCTTCAGCGAAGTCAAGTGTCGCAAGGAAGTGGCCCAGACTTCAGATCTTCGGGATCTGCAGGTTCTCCAGGCTATTTGCAAGGCAAAGGCCCAGGAATTCCCTGCTGATGAGTTTCGGAATGGTCGGAATGGCCACTCGAATGCCGTACAGCATGCCCCACACGATGTCGCGCGACGTTTCCAGTGAAGCTGCGCAGATCAGAGGCACAGATAGGTACAGGTGCTCTAATTCTGTCTCACCCGCGAATGCCAACTTTGCTTTGAGATCGAAATCTCGTTGGTCACCATGTCAAGAGTGCAAAAATGCGATGGGTGCGTATCGTTGATGACTTCGGCCAATGTGATGTAAGTCATGTCCACGCGATGGGACATCTGGAGAACTGGTGCGAGACATCCTATGGTCCAGATGGATGGATGGATGGATGGATGGATGGATGGGTTTGCGTTTGCATTTTGCGTTGGGGATGTCGCTGGGCTGGCTGTAGGGGCCACCTGCAGCAAGCCAGGATTTTTTACCTTATCCAATTTGCACTATGTGTTTCCAGCCAAATCTGGGCCAAACCCTTGTTGGTGGTTTCATTCATCTTCATTTATACCTTTCCTGGGATATCCAGAAATACCGTTTGGTAATCAAACATGGCTTGCTGGAGAATCCCGTAGATGATTTTCCTACATTTTCCCATATGATACATTTTCCCATATGATATATATATATATATATATTTGTGATTACTATTTATTATGCCTAAATATCCATACAAATGTGTAACGATATCATATATATATATAATTATATATGTATATGCATACGTGTCTGTGTGGATGCCTATTCACAGCCATGTCCATTGCCATGTCCAACTTTCATATTTTTGGGGCCCCAGGATGTCTTCTGAGCCAGGCTCGGGACTGCATCAGCGCAGCCTATGTGGAAGCCACCTGCAACGCCAACTGCATTGGCATGGCTCGGGGGCCAGGAGCATCGTGCTATGATAGATGAACTGGAAAATGAAGATTCATCCTCATCATCAATCCTCTTACATTCATCAATCATCATCACTATCATTAATCATCATCCATCCTCCATCATTCATCCAACAAGCATCCATCAATCCATCCATCATCCTGCCGACAGGTCAAGTTGCTGGGCGCCAACAGTGGCTTCCTGGCCATGAACGCCACGATGGCTGCGCGCAATGTGGATATCTGTCGGATGTCCCCAGCTGTCCGCCAGCCTCGGTCCCCCAAACCCAAAAGATGACACCTGTCGCAAGTGATGTTGATCAAGTATCCCCGATGGAATTTCACCTACAGAAAGCCAGGCCTTGTGCTCACTATAGAGCTCAAACGCATGGTATTTTATAGTAAAAAAAAGGGCTTGTGCCAGGCTTTTTGTAGTTCTGATCATTTTGTAGCTATTCCAAGTTTCCGAGTTCCAAATCCATTTTTGCATTTTGTAGTTGCATATGTTGAGGTCGGAATTCCCCCAACATAAAATACCTTTTGCATTTTGTAGCTCTTTAAGGGTCGAGTCACCATATTTTATGGTGCACCTTGTG
>BGPT01003205.1:24965-50129 GCA_003297045.1 Symbiodinium sp. clade C Y103 | reverse complement strand
TCATATGTGAGACCATGCCTTCCTTCAGTTGTTCCTTCAAAACGTGAGACCCTGCTTTCTGTCACAAGTGAAACCCTGCCTTGTGGCATATGTGAGACCTTGCCTTCCCCCATATGTGAGACCTTGCCTTCTTTCGTATGTGAGACCCTGGTATCTGTCAGATGCGAGACTCTGCCTTTTTCGCGATACCCTGCCTTTTNNNCGCGATACCCTGCCTTTTGTCATGAGCTTCCTGGAGAGATGCGGGGTTTAACCATTGCACACAACATTCCAAGATTATCCATTCGAATCCATTTTTTCCATGATTTTCTTGATCGAAACCTCACCCCATTTAGTCCCCACCCCATCAACTTTTTGGTAGATATGATTTCGCATGATTTTGCTCAATTTGTAGGCAACTATATTAAGTTATATTTGACTTGTATTACATTTGACTTTAGGACATAGCGTAGGATTCAGGCAATTTGTTGGAGCTGCATTTCGCTTGTTGCGACTCCAAGGCACCCTCCAACATTCAGCCATACCAGGCTCCAGGGCGTCCGCGTCATCCTCAGGAATCTGAAAGTCGTTGACAGATTTTATGATAGACTCCGATAGACACAACCTGTGTCCATCATTGGTGTGGAAAGACATCCGCCTGCGGTCATCAGCGGAAATAGTTGGGTTTGGAATCTCGGAGGCCTTGGACTCCTGGACCCCTCCCCCCCTCCCCTCTTTTTTTTCTAATTCGGCAAAGATGAGTTTGATCCAAAGATGCAACGTTCTCGCATGCGACTGCATCAAAGTAAAATACTGCTGCCACCCGGGGCCTTGATGATAAGGAATGCGATGCCGCAGATGCCACAAATGCCACCACAAATGCCGCAACGATTGCCAAACGGCATCGAGATTGCACCATATCAACCAACTGGAGGCTCGAGTTCAGCGGGAGCAAATCCCCATCGACACATATCGATATCTTCCAACATCCTTTCGGGCAGGTTGATCTGAAGGAAGGGAACGGATGGGAACGGCATTTTCGTCGCAAATATGTGTGTGTGTGAGCAAATGCAAATGCAAATGTGTATGTCATGATCCATCAGCAGAGTATCCCCAACAACATCCAAAAAGCTTCGCAGGTGGCTTCCCCGCTCCCGGCGCCGGCGCCTTCCGGCCACCGGCCTTCGGCGCGCCAGGTGCCTTTCCTGGTGCTCCAGGCTGGGGCTGTCACGTAGGATGCAGGAAATGTATCTTCCCTGGAGATCAAACATGGCAGTATGGCATAGTATGGCATACAATGGCCTAGGGCACTCCCAGAAACCAACGGGCCACTGAAAGATCTGAAAATTACAACATCAGTTTTGAAGGCACGTGAGGCACCATACACGGTCGCCAGGACAAGCGGCACCCTTTGCGCCGCCCTTCGTGCCCGGTCAGTTTCCAGGCTTTGCTCTCCGTGGATTTTCAGCCACTCAAAAAATATTGGAATTGGATAAAAAGTATATATTTATATTGAAGAAATGTTTAGCATGTTTGCAAAAGAAGATGCGGGCGGCCCAACTCTCCTTCATATGTTTTACCTGTGTGCCCAATGAATGGTACCTTCATGTGGTACAAATGGCTCACAAAGAAACGTAAATCCCCATGTTGCTCATTTCTGTTGTTCCGGTCAAAAACTCACAAGAAAAAACTCACAAGTTCGGATCGATCTCTCAAGTTGTGACCCGCCTTTGTATCACAGAGAACTTGGGTCGTGAGTCCTGGTCCCTTCAACCTGCATAGGTGCGCCTAACCCGGCAGGCTACAGCGCATCAGCGGGGGGCCTTTGGTGGGGAACTGCCAGCTAGAGGTTTATACCAACATCGAGAACCTACCCCCAGAATCGTTTCACTGAAATAGATACAACATATTTTTGTATGGAAAAATCGGCCCTCCGGGCACAATTGAAGGCCCCCATGTTCAATCGTGATCCTATAGCTTTCAGTCATAGCTCACCATTTTCACGCCAAGGCCAGCAGCGGTCCCAAAGGTACAAGTTGGGACATCGCACGTGGGGCCTGGGTAGGCAGATAAACAAAGCTGCATGGCTGACTCAAGCGTTTTGATTTGTCATATCGGGGTTCCTGTTTGTATCCACTTTAATGAGCATCAGAAACCAAAAAATAAGCCTTAGGTTTCCTGGAGTTGTGGCCCCACATCTCAGTGCATCAGGGCCTAAGATCTGCCAGCAGGCCTCATAGAACGTGTCGCAAAGGGAGAAACGGTGCCTGGAAAGGAGGCTCCTGTGGGACCGTGGGATGGGCTGGACTTAGGGTCACTGCTTCATTTGATGGTCAGGAAAGTGAACCCACTGGGCATAATGCCACAAAATGCCGCCCAAAATTGATCCAACATTGGCTTGGTGTTGATTGATAGCAGGCGGCTTGTCGTACGGCAGAGTGGCCCCACATCAGGTGGCTGGACGACTCGCAGGACAATGCGTTTCTACCAAGGTGCAAGAGATGGGAGGCATTGTGACGGCGTAGGAATGGCATAGGAATCCCCATCAAGCCCCAAAAAGTTAGAGCCCCACAATCCATTCCACCCATACCCAAGTCCTGGATTCACTGGAGACATGCCATGTGAAGGTCTCAGCTGCGCAACTTGGAGAGTTCGTGGCAGATCGGGTTTGCAGCCCCAATAACTGCTGCGTTGGGCACGGGCTCAGGGTGATCATGATGGAAGATGGGGCCTTTTGTGGTAGGATGGCTTGGGATTGTCTAACAATGATAGTGATATTGTTTGATACTGTATGATCTAGTCACTTACCAGCCAGCTGTCACCTAGTGCCGGAAGCAGGAACAGTAGAGAGTGGATGTTACAGTGTTTCAGATGTACGGTGTGCGCGTCACACATGAGTTTGCAACAAAGTGTATGAGATGCCCTGGCCATTTGAGCACCGTGCCTGCCAACTTAGAGGGGTACTCGTAGTCTCCAAGATGTTTTGCATCAACTTTCTTGGGTGTGACCTGTGTGCTACTTCAATCTGAGGAATATGATACTATATCATATTGACTACGATCCTTGAAGCTGATTTCTAGTAGAATCCACATTGAATCGGGCACCATTCCATATCAATTTCAGCAGCCCAGCATGCTACTCATGCTTCATCTTGATTTGCAGCCTGGCACACCCAAAGTTGGTAGATGGTGTTTTAGGAGAAATTGAGAATGTGGCTGACCTACTGTAGTCCTTTTCAATATCCATCTCCACTTACAATGCCATTCCCAGCCACCCTGGCAAGGTGCGAAGGCTCTACTTGGGTCTGGATGGTGATGGGGACGAAGGATTGCTGAGAATGCTGCAGTCCAGAGCTCAGCATTCCTAGCTGCCAGCTTTATTTTCTCCGCAGGTACGTGCACGCGGACTCAGAAGCAGGTTTCACTTGGGAATCTCAAGCAAGCACGGGATGGCACGGGCTCGAATTTGACCCTTGAGTCTTCTCAGCAAAGAGGAACAACACTAATATAATGACATATAATGACACATTTTTTACAATTATTCACGACCATCTTATTCCGGAAAGAGTTGAGGTCTGGGTGGTACCCATGTACCGGTGCATGTTTCGTGCCACGGATGGATGGTTGAGGCTAGTTGATGCTATGAAGATGCACCTTGGCTCGTTTGATACGTCGTTGGAACCCATGCCATAAAGCTGGTGGACGACTGGCGGTCACGTTGTTTGGCATCTTCAGAGTGTCACTTGATGGATCTTGATGGGAGGTGCAAATGTTTGAAGGGATTGTGCAATATGTCATATGTCTCTCAACACCAATCAGGAAACAGTGTGCAAATTGCCAGACTAATAATAAATATTTCCTAGCAGAGAGTTTACACGTGGTGACGTGCATTGGAGCAGGACTGATTGTCCTATGACATGACGCACCAGCTGGTGAGGCATGACAGCCCCATCATGAAAGAGGCAGTGCAGAAGCTCAAGGTGCATCGTCCTGGCATATCATTGGGATCAACCTCCTACAAAAGTCATATAAAATCATCCTATGTTTGCGACTCAAAGAGCCTTAGAGCTCGGTTTGGGGGTGCGTAATTTCTTATGCCTCTGGGATTCGCTTCGGTTGTCAGAGAGCACCACTTTGTACCTTTCTTCGCCATTTGCTGGGCTACAGAAACTTTCCACCACCCTTCAAGCAGGGCCGTTTGCGGGAGGAGTCCGGCTTGTGTTTTTTTAGCTGTGCTCCCACGAGGCAATGGGGCATAGTTTTACAGGCAAAAAAAAAATCAAAAAACAGGATTGTTTCGAAGTCTAATCAGCAAGATCCACATCGATCCGGGGTGTGACCTGCCCCAGGACGCAGTGGGGGAAGAGTTCATATCTCTCAAGGCATCCTCCAAGCACAAGGACAGGTGCTGGGATTTCCTTCGAAGGCCAAACTCACTGGCCCAAAACCAAACAGGTTGCCATACGTTTCTTTTCAAAAAAGGGCGTTAGGATGAGGACCCTTAGTAGTGTTAGGACAAATCTGAAATCTGAAAGTCATCAACTAATAATCAAGTATCTATAATCGAGTATTAGAATCTATTAAACATCATTAAACATCCATCATTTTGCTTCAACAGCAGGTGTACTACCCATGGCCATCACGACGCCATCGCTCAGGACGTGGCTGTGCCCATGCTCCAGCGCCTGGGTTTGTTGGGTGCCGAATCTCTGCCAGATCTTCTGGGCGAGGCCAGGGGTGAAGTGTTCATGGCTGGTTGATGGATGTGATGCTTGTATGCATATAGTATAGAGAGATATTATAGTATAATAGTATAGTTATGTATAGTTGATTATAGTTATATATATATATAATGGTATATATAGTATTTATCAAAAAAGATCACCTTCGTTCGCTTCCAATGCCTGGCCCCTGATGACCTGATGATAACAATTGTTCAACCAAATCTCCGCCTCGAAAACCACCTGGAGTGTTGCAAGTGTTGAAGGAATGCGGTATAGGTAGCCGAACTACTGGACAAGAGTGGCCCACCTTGAGCTGCAATAGTCAAGCAAGTGTCGCACACATTGGTTGGAGAAAATGGGAACTGATTGGGAAGGAGATGGATGGAGAGAATGTGTCAATGAGTGTACGAAGCGTCAGCGGATGTTGAATTTAGATCTAGACTGGAAGGGGCTGCTGGTGCCGTCATACGCTCAAAATGAGCCATCAGGAACCTGCGGCAGCATCAAGCACTGGGGCCAGCGTCCTTTTCTCAGCGCATGCTGCAGCTTGATCCACAGCTTGGCAGAAACCTCGTAATGCTCATGTGTTGACGTGCGCTGTGCCACCATGGCCAGTGTCTAGGTCGATCTACTGGGTGTCTTGGATCAGAAAGAGGTGGCAGGAGACGGGTGAAATCCACAGGTGGTGCTAGTGACTTCCAGCTGTCATGTGAATTAAGGCTTTCTCGCAGAACCTCTAACCATGATAGTATTACACTATACTACACTATTTTTTTATCTATATTGAATATATATATATATAATTGTAGTTTTATACATTACTTATAATTCTACATTGTTAATCATGATTACGCAATTCCCTTTTTCCCAGCCTTCGTGTCCTGTTCCGTTTTTCCCTCAGGTGATTCTGCACCACCAGCATCTGCGAATGCCTCCCAGACCAAGACGACGAACCTGTTGGATTTTTGAAATTGCCTAAAGAAATAAAAGCCAAATGGACACCTTGCACTTTAGCTATGAGAAACGGATGAAACTGAGCCACGCAGGCTTTGCCTGATTCAGCTGTCCGGCTGCACATGTTTTGGACAATTCGAACATATTCAGACCATTCATTGCTGTAAATTATTGCTGTCACATTGTGTCACCAGTGCTCCCAAATGTGCACGCCGTGGTTGAACCTTGGGCGAGGGTCTTGCGCTTGTTGACATTTTGGCAAGAGTTCATGTTTGGAACCCCAACAAAATCTATGCTTCGAAGGGACAGGTGCGCAAGAAAGGTGCAATTCAGTCGTTTCCAGTTGTTTTATCGCAACGAGTCTCAAAGGGTTAGCAGGCCTGGCTCATCCTGGCTCCCAGTGCTACGTGCTAGCTAGCTGTGATGTATTCCTGAGACAATGCTTGGCAAAGTTGTCAATTGAATCGTCCTGTGTCAGCCATTGAAAGCTCAACCCTTTGAGACTCGGCAGGCCGAGAATTAGGTCGTGCATTGCGGTTCAGCCAGTCACATGACCACAGCATTACAATCAATCCAGCTGGAATAATATTGCCAGCGAAATTAGACCAACAGTACAAAATTAAGATGCGCGAGGCAACTGTATGGGCCAACGATGTGAGCTGTGGAGCAGGGTTGCTGAAAATGTTTGATTTGTCCCTGGCGCAAAACTGACATCCTTCTGTCAGTCCAACATTTGTACATGCAGTATTTGCATGTGTTTGCAGCACGGTGAGCCATTCAACAAAAAGCATAGTCACTGGCTGGACCAATGCACGTCTGCGGCTCATGGCTGACGACTCAATGCAGAGTCGCTCCAGCTCTTTTTTTTCTCCGAGGCCAAAAGGCCCACCACGCACCGGCTGCATCCCTGTGAGTGGGAAACGGTGGAAACATTGGGGAAGCATACCACGGGCCAGCAGATTCGCGATATTGACCCGGCTACAACACTGTGGATATAGATTCAAACATATTCAGACACATTTAAGCCCAATAGCATGAAGGCAAAATTGTAGCCATTTTTGGGAGCAAGGGCGATTTTGTTGCCAAACGGTTCTATTTCAACACATTTCAACCTAAGTTCGTAGCAGTGTTTGGCAGGATCCAAGCCCTTCTGGTTGTAGAATGAGGTTTTTGAAACCTTCAGCTCTCAATCCCAATCGCTTCAGCGACCAGCCACATCGCAACAGCCAACCCCGAATCTTCAAGGCAGCTGTAGTAGGAAGAACTTCCTACAGCGTGGGACAGGCCATTCAACCGGCGGGCTTTCAAGCCGCAAGTACAGACAAAAAGAGGTGCAGTGGCTTGCTGGGTAATTGACGCACTTAGCCGGGAAAGTCACAAGTTAGCTCAAGCCCAATTGAGCATTCACCCTTTATGATGTTTGAAATTGTACAAAGTTATTGAAGTCCAAAAAAATGCTTATAAAGTCTTCAAGAAATATAATTAGCGCAGTTGTTTGCATGCTCATTGATGCACAGTCAGCAAAGGCCAAAGCCAGCAAAAAAATGAATGGTTGAAGAGAGATTTCCCTGGTTGGAGAGAGAGAGAGAGAGGACCTTTCCTACTTTCCTAAGTTTCTAATCTTGAGTTCTGCCTGGAAGCGAAACGAAAATCTCTTTCGGAGACCCTGATTACTCCCTGATTGCTCCAGGGCAGGATGGGCACCTAACACGTTCATGTGCAACACTGTGCAACCCATCCCCTCTTGGAAGAAGTTAAGACTGGTCCTCTCTACCAGCATGGATTCTGCACTTTGGTTTGGGTTGATTTGTCCCTAACATGGCACTGAGGCACCATTCTTGACCTTGACTTGCGCAAGGAAGAGGCTTGGTCCTCTAACTACCATTCAAGCTGGATAGCCGGTCACGCACGCCCGTAGGATGTAGTGGACCATTAGCCTGTTGAGCAGGATAAGTTGAGAATGTCAAGATCCTTTTTTTGCTACCTTGGACGCTTCCTTCAGAAAGCAGTCGTTTCACTTCGACTTTGCAGGTAGGTCGGTTACCTGATGCTTACGAGAAGCTCATTCACGATGCAGGGATCTCATTGAAGATATTATGAGCTGGCTGCCTAATACCGCTTGTATTATCCTGTATTGAATCAGATTTCTGACACTGCGTGCTTCTCGCTTCCTTGTACACCAGATTTGCGTGTCATGAACCGTGCATAGTGATCAGAGGTAGACCACGGAAACTCATAAGCCCCATGAGTCACTCCATTAGTCCCCGGTGGTCATCAGGATCCACAAAGGAAGGCTGTAAAGGTTTCTCACTGCCCAGCAACAAGAATAGTCACCAGTCATAAAACCATCCGATCCATAGGTGATCATCATGGCATCATCATGGCATGGCATCATGGCCACAAGAGATTTCAGTATCGAGGTGATCCAAGGCGAGAGCCACAACTTTGTCCGTGCGGACGAGGCAATGCGGCAAGTCTGGGAATGTTTGGGACACCACAATGGTGGATGCAGAGATATGCAGAGGTATTTGTCTCTCTAATTGATTCGTATTAGATGGTATTGGTATGTATTGGTAATGTATTGGTGCAATGGTATAATATGCCTTTTATGCACACATTTACATTTGTACACTGCTGTTTTTTTTGGTGTGTGTGTGTGTATCCTCCGGGCCATGGGCCAGAGACCTTGCAGACAGGTGGAAGAAGGATGGCGAATCTTTGATCCATTGCTTCAAAGCTGCAGACTCAGTACAGGACCTTTGCTAGCTCAGTAGCCTGTGAAATTTGCAAACCTGCCGCGCATATATTTTCTGCAATCCTCCCCTCGGCCTTTGCAATATTTTGGAATAAATAATGTTGAATTGATGTTGTGCATATATATATATATATATATAGATAGATATATTCCACGCATGTCTTATGCTGTCTTATGTGTCTGTTTCCAGGGGCTATCGTACTTGTTAGTGCAAATCGTATCCAGGTTTGGAGTCGCCAAGTGCCCCGCATCCATTTCCCTATGCCCGGCATCCCGGAACCTGGATACACATTGTGGTGTTTGATCACTTACTTGCTAGCACTGAATAGCAGCGCGCACCATAAGATCCATAAGGATGCAACGGAAGAGTAACTTAAGCTTTGTTTTAATCAGGTTCGACCCATGTCCATACATGTCTACCTGGTGGATACTGCCCATACCTCTACATGATCAATATGATCAGACATCATTACCGTACTTGTTTTTTCTGCAGATTTCGGTCTCCCCCTGGATCCAGTACGGGGCGCTCCAGGCCCAAGGAACCCGTGGACCTCCGGAAGCAGATGCGCTGATTAACAGCACAGGCTACAGGCAGGACTTCGAGCAACCAGCTATAGCGATGATGAGCTATTTTTTGGGGGGCTTAAGGCTTAAGGCTTCTAAAGGTGACAAGGGAAAACCATGGAAATCCAAGATGTATAGGTGCAGGTGGTCTGCTTGTTGAAATTGGAGCTTTCTCCCAAATTGGAAGACTGGAAGTTGTGTATTCCAACATGCTGATGAGAGATCAGGGCTGACAGGCATACCCATTTGCAAGCATTTGCATCTTGAGGCACTGACAGCCGCCATTCATCCGGAGGAGGAAGACTATAACGAATGGGATTGGTCCTTTCTAATCTTTCTAAGAATAGAATGGCAGCTGGGCACCCTCAAATCCCCAAGATCCAGTGATTGCACAAACTGTTAGGCGCTACACTGCCACTGGAGTGCAGGAGCCTAGTTTGAAACCAGCCTGGCGGATGAAAGAGCAAAGAGAGACATGAATTCCAGGGCAGCATTTGACATTCTCACATTCTCACCAATCCACAGATACCGATCCAGAGTTTCAAACAGCTTTCGCCCTCTTATGCAGCGGGCGTTTGAGGTGCAAGGGCTGGCCCAAGATTTTCACTGAAGGGAGCTGCTTCACCCGGAGCTGTCCCACAAGGGGTCTCATTACCCATCCAGTATCGTCTAACTGTGGCAACGTAATGGCAACAACTAAAGTGCCTATGGGCCTCAGCTCCTGCAAACCTTTAGGACTTTAAGAAGTGACAATTCGTTGGCTTCACGGGTTTCAAAAGCCATTTTGTATGGGATGTTCTTGAGCAAGCCAAAGGAGGTTGATGTGACGTTTCTAACTTGGAGTCAGAGAGAGACAGAGAGAGAGAGAGTGTGCTTAAGTTGTTTCTTCCTTGTTGCCAGTGCAAACCAAAACTGTTGTTGAAGTCTGCGGGCAAATATGCCCCTCATCACTTGTCAGTTGTGGATGATTTTGGAGGAGTGAATGTAACTCACTGCAATAGGAGTAGCCCAGCAAGACATGCAGAAATATGTTTGTGTGAGTCCCTAGCAGGGTCACTGGCATTGCTTTCACCCGCACAGAGATGGTCACCGGCTACCGTGTCTGTTTTCAGGAAGGCCCGACTGCCTTCATCGTTTAAGTTCTTAAAAACAAATGCGCATGGGCAAAGTTCGGTGCTCCTACATTGACAGTATCAATCCGCCAGTGATCATATGTTTTCAAACACTGGTCACAGCATGTAGCAGCTAAATGTGGAGTCGGAAGTGCGAGGGCAAGCAACCTATCTCAGCAAGGACATGAAGATTCTCAAGGTTTGTTTGAAAGGTGCGCTCTCATACTTTCACATGGAGCAGAGAGCAGAGTTCAAAAGCCCTGTTGGTTGATGATTTTCTGCAATCCCCATCCCATATGTTGGGGATTATCACGATCCATTATTGGAAATCCGATGAACCAACCAGTGCTCGCAGATTCCGTTTGGATCAATAATATGTCAGGACAAACAAAATCCAGGACCATGGCAGCGAGTGCTTTGAAAGACACAAGTTCATCCAATTGGTGATCTACGAAACCACGCGCTTTCAAAAAATCGAAAGCAATACAGCAGAGCTAAAGCAGTCTATGACAGTCTATGTAATATACTGTACTATTTCTGGATATGTCAAGATATTTAAAGTTCATTTAGTCCATGTGTCTTTGCATGTGGATGCATTTCAACGGGCGCAGATGCCATGGTGAGAACCCGAAACGCCAGTAGGGCCCAAGTAGCTGGACTGCAGGCTACAAGTTTAGTAGCTTGGGATGTGGGAAGACATTTTGCCAAAGAGGTAGCAGCGGGAAGGACAGGGTGGACGTAACTCAGCCATGCAAAAACACAGTGGAACATGTTGGAGCTTATCCATAGAGGTGTTTTTCTGCCTCCAATGTTTTTGCAAGGCTCGTGATACCCTCTTGCTTTTGTTCAGATAAACCAATCTTGGAGCTCATGTGCCCCTTGTTCTTTCAAGTGTCCTTTCACCCTTGCCAGGATCTCTGCGAAAGTGGCCCAAGAAGAAATGTGCATCGAAGCACTGGCACGGAATGTGGATTTAGACTGTTTATCCGACACTTGGAAGGGGTTCTCCCAAGGATTGCTGCGGTGCTTGGAGGAGCCAGTTCCTGATGCCATGCTCATTGCAGATGCTTTGGATGGCCGCGACACGGCCAAGGGTTTCATAGAGGAGACGTACGCCGTGTTCGCGGTGGGACCCAAGCAAGGAGCACTGGGCATCATTCTTTGCTCTGAATCGGGCTACACCAGCCTCACAGAGACTGACTCTGAGCTGGAAGATGCTCAAGACGCCCAAGCTGGCCAAAAATCAACGCGTGGGCGATCCTTTAAGGTTACAGTGGTTGCGGCCGACGAGAAGTGCGTGCAGCGCGCTTGGCAATGCAAAAGTAATTTGTTCAGTCGCTTTTGGCCGACAGTCCTTTCGTATTGCCTGGAGCATGGGAAAGGGCTTTTCAGAGTCGACATTCCTTTCAACGGACCGGCGACGATGGACATTTGGAACCGGAAGGCCGCAGAGGCCTTTATGAAACATTGCGGGTGCAAGTGTGCTTTCATGAGTCTGCTCGGCTCTGTCCTGAAGCAAGTCGCAACGAACGCAAGCTGTCTCCCAGAATTGGTTCAAACCACGAAACAGTGTGTTTCTGCTTCTGAAGGAGCCTTGTTCTCGTTCAAGAACTATTTATCTGGCAAAATGGAGAAGGTAGTGAAGGCAAAGCCATCTGTGACAGCGAAGGTCTCGGCCACACGTGCCAAGCCACGGAGAAAGAAGCAGACTTTGAAGAGGTGAATTGCAAAGTCGAATGGCCTCAAACTGGTCGCCGGTGTTTAGATCACCGACGTCAAAAGATTCTAATCATTTGTGTGAAATACATTGAAATAGTCATTAAGTAGATGAGAGAAATTATTAAGTATACTATTCCAAATATCTTAGATGTGTGAGCTATTTGACGATATGTCGTACTGTCATATCCATTGACTTCTTCGTCGTCGGACATTCCTGTGCACATTCTCTGGTAAGAAATAAGTGAACTGAAGTTGTAGTCACAAAAGCTTGCTTTTGCAAGCTGAAGTTGTTCTCTGAACGTCAGGTGCTCGGGTCCCTCTCCTTTCCAGACACGCAATATTTTTAGCAGCAACGAGGAGAGAGAGCGACAGAGAGATACAGTTTGCTATCTGATATTTCATGTGTGATTATATCCTGCATTTTATCTCATATTCTAGCAGTCATGGATTATATTTTGGAATTTGGAGTTTTATCCGATGTTTGATCTGGTAATTGGTCTGGCTTTAAAACTTATATGATCTTATTATATCTTATTTGTTGATGTCTTATCTAACATATATTTTGCATCATTTTGCTATTTCCTCTGATGTTTTATATGGGATTTGATCTTGCATATTATTCAGCATAGTACTCGGGTCCGGCCCGCCCCAGAAAGCTAGCGAGCTCGCCATCCGGAGGAAGAACAAGGAGACGGGTCAGAAAGAGAAGGAAGGAATGACTGGGATACAGAGGACCGAGGACAGATGATTGACGATGGATGACGGATAAGGAAGATGATGGCTAATCGATAATTAATAATAATAATGGATACATCTGGACCCTCCAAAGTAGCACTTGTTTATACTTGTGTTGGCTTTCGCAATGAACAAAAGTGGTTGGTCGGACCAAAAATATTTGGTCACAAGAACTAATTGCTGTTGGTTTCCGCTTGAAATGATGACAAGGTTGGCTGTCGGCTTTACACTCTGAAGTCCATGGTTCAAGGGCGTGTGTTGCTCAGCTACCCGTGAGCCCCTGTGTCCACATCAGATCACAACGTAGAGTTTTTATTATGATGTTTTATTGAGCAAAGCACAGGCCCAAAGATTTGCTTTGTGTTCTAAGTTGTCCCACACTTTTTTGCTACGTTTTGCTCTCGTTCTTCATTTTTCCGGGAAAATGGAGCAACACGTTGGGTTAGATTTGAAGTATATGAAAACAGTAGTTGGCATTTTGGATGTTGGGCATGCGTTTCTCATTAATTAACTGCTTTCCTAGGCACCTGGCAACCAAGATGATCCAAGATGTTTAGCTTTAATGGAAAAATAGTTGATGATTATCTTGCGACACTGTAATCTGTTGCACGCGCTCTCCTTTCTGTTCGAGTTACCGACCCAACCAAGGTGGCAGATATTCGGACATGAACAGGTATTTAAAAGTAATCAGTTAAAGTCAGTGGATCCAACAAATGGATAAATCTGAGAAACCAAAGCAACCCCCCTACCCCCCTTGTTGAAAATCCTTCTGAACCACCTTGCTCGTAGTCTATTGTGTACGTTTATTTTGTTCGACTTGTTAGCAGCACTTGGCTTATATTAGGTCATGAGCACAAAGATTTGGAACAGGTTTTCAATATTTGTGATTGGAAAAACCTTTCTGATCACTGACACTTGGTGAGTTGTCAATAAATTCGGTCAAAATTTGTGCTTAGGACTGCCTGACTGGCAAGGCTGGACACCCCGGTCCCGAAAAAAATATTGCGCATTATCCTACGGATTTCTGGGTTTTACAACACATTTTTTGGTTTCCTTGCGTATTCTGACGCTTTAATTTTCAGATGGGATGGGATGGGACCGAGTTCCAAAATAGATATGGTGAAAATAATTTACGAAAACCAAGATAGCAGCAGGGGGGTCAGATGGCCTCAGAAATAATTTCATGTTATGGTTGAGACAAATTATTTCAACCCCAAAATGACCCCTAAATTAATTTTCTGGGCATGTGTGTATAAATAATTTGAGGGTCTGCAACTCCCTGAAAATAACTTCCAACTCAAGGGCAGCACATGTTGATAAATTTTGGAGGTATAGAAGGTCAGAAGCACCAGGCTCAACACAAATTATATCAAATTATTTTGGGGGTTGGTGGCCCCCTGGACCGTGCAAAAATAAATATTCTAATATCCAATGCTATATATGGGTTTATTATTTTACAGGGTGCAGGGGACCCACCTACCCCCAAAATATTACCCCCAGTGTGGCTTACCCCCCATTCTGGGGAAATGTGGGGAATATTTGGAGACAATTGGGGGATATTGGAGGTTTGTAGGCATGCCATGGCATGCCGCATGTCCTCAAGGAATACTCTTTAAGTGCAACTGTTTATTGAAGAAAGCCCTTTCAAAATAATGCTCGACTTTCTGCAAGGGATATTACGTTTGTTCAAATGGCATTTCCATGGAGCCATACTGCACTTTCTTATAGAAACATAGCCCTCTTTCAAAGGGATTGCTATACATATACATATATAGATATACATGAAAGGGTTCCCTTTAGTACAAGAACTTAAACCATGCCATACTCTTTCACAAGGACTGCTGTGTGTCATGAAGGCTACTTTCTCAAAGGAATGCCAGGAATACTGTATATAGTGTATACATCTATGATAATGAACATAGTTCAACATAGTATCATATAGTGAATCATGTTGTTTTAAAATGATTCTATATAATTGCAAATTGATGGTGATTCTTTTTTAAACAAAGGTTGCAGGTTGATAGTTCATGAAGTCATCAAGTACTTTCTTACAGGAATATCGCACTCTTGACAAAGTAATTTGTAGATTCAAATTTTAATCTAGAGGGATGCTATCCCTTCTCTGAAAGGACTACAATCTCTATGGAAGAAATACCATGTTTGTTTCAAAATATAGGCAAGGCATNTCCCTTCTCTGAAAGGACTACAATCTCTATGGAAGAAATACCATGTTTGTTTCAAAATATAGGCAAGGCATGATGCACTCTTTCTAAAGGAATGCTGTGCACACCTCAATGCACTGCTTCAAGGAATGATACACTTTATCAGAGGAATTTTGCCCTCTCTGTAGGAGAATGTTGCATGGAGGTATGTCACAACTTCCTGAAGGAATGTCAAATTATGTTAAACAATTACTCCTGAGAAGTATGCTGTTGCCCTTAAAATCTGAGTTGACACTCTGTCTTAAAAACACCGATTTTTCAAGAAAACTGCATGTTTATCCTTACAAAATGTTCCATATCGCTTTATGATGCAGAGAAATCTGTCAGGAAGATGCAATATTGCTTGACCAAAATGTAATATTATGTCAATCAAAAAGTGTTTTTCCCTCTTCTTCATGCTTGCTATCAAGACATGCAGCATAGAAGCAATACCACCCTATCGTCTGAGTGTGGCGCAACCGGTCAAAATTGAATTCCATTTCTCTCTGATANGCTTGCTATCAAGACATGCAGCATAGAAGCAATACCACCCTATCGTCTGAGTGTGGCGCAACCGGTCAAAATTGAATTCCATTTCTCTCTGATATTCATAGACTCAAGTGACCCAATACAACATTTCATAGCAAAAACGGCTCCATTACAGCATATTTCTACCGAACTGCATGTTCCCAGCTGATTGACCGGTTTGCTTTCAGGTCCTTTAATTTATTGTTGCCTGGTGTGCACACTCGGGTATTATGTGTTGTATATACACAAGACTTGAGGCCAAAAATTCTTCCACAATACATACCTGTAAATAGTTCTACAGCTACTAAGCCTCAAAACTAAGACAGACTTAAATAGATGTTTTGAGTGACTCATGATCTACATTATTCAATGCATAAAACTTACAAAAAACGCACTCTCACACTTCCCCGCTCTCTTAATTTTCGGGTATTAGCTGCATAAATGATATTTATGGCTATATATTTATTATTATATTTTTTTTTCCTATATCATTCTTTTTGAATGATTTGGAATATCGATTTACTATTGGTAAGGAATTATTATATAATTTTATTAATGATATGTATTTTCTTTATTACGAGGAAAAATATACCTGTGAATTAAAATATAGCAGTCCGATCCATATCCTGACCCCATAGGCGGATCTATACCCTCGATTTATATTAAAATGCAAAGAATCCAAATCGATATATATGTCCGAATTACCGCGGCTTGATTGATATACGAATTTTGACACCCGCCTATATAAATAAATTATCTATAAATTAAAAATGAATTTGATTTATTATATATGTATATATGATATATTTTTGAATTTATTTAAGAAAAAATATATATATTTAAATAATAAAATGATAGGTTGAATTTATATATACATTCTAGTTTATATAATATTGAAAAATATATATTAATATGATAATATAAATATATTCTAGATTATATTTGTTAAAAATTAGAATAAAAAATATATTTGGAAAGATTATGTAATAAATTTCCGGAAAATTTGGGCATGCGATATTTTTGGGGAATTTGATATATTTATAGAATATGATATTGAAAGTATATATGTGGCCGGATATTTTGAATATACGTCGAATATATCGGTATATTTGGAATGCGATGATTATGGTATAATACGATGCGTGAGCGATATATGGGCTCGGAAAAGACTAATTAGGGTAATATATTTTTATTTAAATTAATACGAAATATATAACTATTTTGGAAATTTATGGGGATGGAAAATTGGGGAAGGGCATTGGGGGGATTCGACATGACCTAGTTGCTAATTTTATCGCTTAATTGAGCTGAAATATCTACTAATGAAAAATATATCTAAGCCCAGATCCGGAATACGATAAAAATATGATAATCGAAAATTTTCTGAATATTAAAAATCTATCTTTAAAATATTATATATTATAAAATATCTTTTTGGAATTTATCCTATATGGAATTAGATCTCGCATTTTATAACTATAAAGTGCGGGGTCTACCAAAAACCCTACAAAATAAATGGATATAAATAAAAATATATTTTTATAAAATATGTTTTTTAGATATTTTAAATTATATATTTAAAATTCGATTTTATAGATATATATTTTTGGTTTAAATTTCTGATTTCAAAATTATTCTGAAAATGAAATTTCGAAATAATTTTGGATCTAGACCCCGAAAAAAAAAAAAATATAAGAAATTAAGAAATTAATATTTTGCTATTTACGAGGATTTTATTTATTTAGAGGTTAATTATATTTAATGATCAATTTATTTTTTTATAATGAATTGGATTCATGAATTATCTATTATTATTTTTTATTATTTTTTTATTATAATATTGACAGAAAATGAAGATATTTATATATCTTATATAATAAAGGAATCTTATCGCATAAATTTTATAAAATAAGGGGGTGCACCATAAATTAACAACTAAAATATATACAAAAATATATAAAATATTATTTCCCTAGAAAATAATCCCCCAAAAATAATAAATATATAATTTCTTAAAAATATTATAATCCCAATTCAAATAAATTTCGAAATATATTTTGATATTATTCATTGATTATAATTTAAATCATATCTATTTATATATTTTTCTCATGATATGCCAGGATAGAGGTCAATCCCCTCTAAAATAATTCCATGAAATGAATCTTGAGGCACGAGAATTAGTGTATGCTATAAAATAATTAGATCTGGGATGTTTTTTTACAATTATTCAAAAAATATTAAAATTATTTAATTTAAAAGGAAAAAAACTATATCCAAATATAAAAAAATATATTAATCAAATTATTTTTTAAGGGAAATTTAAAAAATAGAATTTATATTTTAAAAATAATTTCAAAATGATCCTTAGGAATATTGAGCGACCAATTTTATATTTACAAGGAAATTCCCCACAAATCCATAAAAAATATAATAATAATAATTCCAGCCAAAATCAGAAACTAATAAGTTAGCCATTTAATTCAAATGAAAAATTAATTCCTAGAAAAAATGATATATTTTAAAATATACGAAAATGCGATTTTTTTTTTCATATTTAAAAAATGAATTTAAATTCTTCCCAAATTTCTTCTTCATTTTTTTTTGCTATCATTGTAATTTTTCAAATTTCAATAAAATATTTCCGGAATTCGTCCTAAATCCCTAAACCACCGCCCCAAAATACAAATCTCAAACCCCGATATTTCGTCTCATATATAGGAAAAAAACCTCTAAAACTAATATAACCTTACAACATAAAAAAAACACCAAAATTTAAAAAATAATTGCACAAATAAATATTCAAACCAAACAAAATTAAGGTATTTATTCTTTTTTTTTCAATGCCAGACACGATCGAGTCGAGTCGTCGGCACGCAAAGACAAGGGAAGGAATTTGAAAGATCTTGATCGAATAAAATCCCAATAAAATGTTATCAGACTTCCGTCGCAAACTCTGTGTTAAAATAAATGATTTAGAAGCGAAATATAAGCGAAAGGCTCAAAGGCCTTAACCAAAGACCCCACTCCGTAGCAATGCTTGTGAATGTAAAAAATTAATTTGCTGAGCGGATGCCACAAACTCCGTGGGGTCTTTGCCAAAACTAGTCCATGCAGTCCTTAAAGCTAGGAAAGCCCAGTTATGTCTAGGCCGGCCAGGCCGACGAAAAGCTGGAGTAGCTAAGGTGTTTGATCCTGTGAGGATAGAGCAATGCATGGGATCATTGGCATTTGACCTCAGGAGATGACCTAGTAGTTTTAATTTCCTAGTTTACAAGACTGCACTGACTGTCACATGAGGTTTATATTGAGACGCTACTTCAAGAACCCTGGCATTGGTCCAATGTCTGTTGATGAAAGTAGGCGGTAATTTCAAAATCCGACGAAGGCCCTTCTGTTGGAATGCATCTAGTCTCTTGAGGTGGCTAGTATTAAGTTGAAGCGTTTCCAAACCATAAGTCAGTCTAGAANAAATCCGACGAAGGCCCTTCTGTTGGAATGCATCTAGTCTCTTGAGGTGGCTAGTATTAAGTTGAAGCGTTTCCAAACCATAAGTCAGTCTAGAACAGATAATGGACTCGTACACAGCAAGTTTCCATGCTATTGGACAATTGCAATTCCAAAATTTGCTGAGTGATGTCACGGCTTCCATGGCCGATGAAATTCTCCCATTAATTTCAACGGAGACGCATGCATCTTTGGAAATCAAACTACCCAATTACCTANTGTCACGGCTTCCATGGCCGATGAAATTCTCCCATTAATTTCAACGGAGACGCATGCATCTTTGGAAATCAAACTACCCAAATACCTAGAGTGATCAATGTTGTCAAGGCGGTCTCCGTTTTGGAAATAGATTTGCCTGTTTCCGTTCATGCAGAGCACATGACATTTAGAATGGTTGAATTTCAGATTGTAATAAGAAGATTCCTGTTCAACCATTGTGAGAAATTGATTCATGCGATGGTTGTATGCACGGGTCAACATCCCCCATTGTTGGACAAAGTCATGGAGGTTGTATATGCCATCAAATATCCCACAAAGTTGGTTGCTTTTATCCTATCAAAACATGGTTCATATGGGGACCCTGGTCATCCTGGGATCCCCATGGCTTGAGGGATCACGGTTTTCACCAAGGCACCACGGCCCGGGACATGCACGGTGTATGGTTTCTTGACGTTGATCACCTGCACAAAGACGAGCTGTGCCAGCAATTGGATGTTTTGTATGTCCGTAGTGATAATCAGAATAATCTTGATGATCTTGATGATGATGATGATGATGATGATGATAACATTACAGAATTTAAAAAAAAAAAAAAAAAAACTAAAATCATAAAATCACAAACTCTCATGGGATACCAACAGGACAAGGAATTGGTTTCTTCCTTCTCCGCTACAACAGCCACGGCCAGACCTGCGGCGGCTCCTTCACAGGCACTGGCACCCGGTCTTGCACGACAACCTGATAGCGACCAGGGTCCCTGGTCAAAAGAATGGCCATTTTGGGTCTATTGATTGATGTTTTTGATGTTTTTGATTATTTCGTGTCGTTTGATATTGTTTATCATTGTCTATCATTGTTTTTTATTGTGTATCATTGTTTATTGATTATTGCCTATTTTTGAACAACCCCACTTCAAACAACAAACAACTAAGTGGTGCTTCGGGTGGTTTGGAATCCCTTAACCCTTGATCGAATCAACTGAAGCTGACATGCGCTTGAAGGCTACAAACAGTGCATATCCATACATTATGAATATATGCTGAAATATAGAATAAATACTCAACAAGATGACCAAACTGTATTCAAAGCGTTCTTGCACACAAAGTCACAAATGGAAAGGAACGCCTTGCACGTGAGCCAATTCAACAGCGGAAAGAGCTTCGAAATCTGTGGGTACAGAGAAATCTAATGATCTGATGTTGATCGATTTTTTCTATGAAACATCTGGGCTTCCGGACTCGTTTCACCACGGTGGGACCGGGCACATGAACTTTCACATACTTTGGTGGGCTCGGCACATGGTAGCGGTGGTGGATGGTGTGCACGATCTCAGTTGCTAATTTCTGCAAACTCAAAATCCATCCTGTCTGACATGTCAAATTTCAGCAGGAATTTGAAACAGGTCTGATTCTCGTATTACTTTTCGCACTTCGATTAATTAAGTATTTTATGTACAATATATCTATATATAACATGTCTATGTCTGTATGAAATATATACATGCTGTATGTTCATATTTAACACTAAAATCAACCGAACAGTGACAAGAAATATAGGTGGCCCTTTCAAAACTGACATCTATCGTTACATCTACTTGTGTATCGGTATTTTATTCAATCTTTAATCATGTACACCAAGGCGCTGGAGGATGAGTCGGCATCGGTTCTGGCACTGGGACTTTGACATGCCTTGGCAAGTTTCCAACTTGTCCCAACAGACAGGATATTGGCTTCAAGTGATTTCAAGATGTTCAAGTGGATCTATCTCCCCTTACAAGATCTTACAAGTCCAAAATGTCAATCACATTCAATCACTATCTCACACAACGATCTGATAGTCTGAGATCGGGGTCGTGCTTGCTGAATTCGCAGATCTGCTGCCGAGCCGCTGAACTTTGGTGACAGTGTGGTAGTAGTCTTTGTCCACGACGGTATGCGGGCAGTACTGCACACGCCAAAAGTCTGTGCAGGGTTTAGTACTTCTTGATCCAACTCTTGGGCTCTTTGGAGAGCATATTAGAATCTGCTAGAAACTCTTGAACCGTTGAAAGAAGTCGAGCCATAGTGGTAGACAACTTCTGCAAAGTCCTCTCTCCAGAGATTATTCCCACCTCCTTGTACTTGTAACAGCACCAGCGCGTATGTGCACCCGACCAAACGGGATTAGGATGTCCGTCCATCCCCTCGCAGTCGTACTCTTTCGGTGGGGTCTGGCACGAGACATGCCACACAACAAGGTCAAATATAGTCAAGCCATGTCAAGCCATTGAAGTCGTACACCATGCTTTCTAGATCGTTGAAGAATTAAACAATTCAGGCGCACCACCACTTTCACATTGTGGATGACAGGTGGTTGTGGGGGCATCTGGACCTTGACCTCAGCCATCATCAGTCCCATCCGATTGAACCAATTGAACCAATTGACTACAGTATCCTCTGGTAATTTCATATAGCTATGGAAAACCGCCATTTTAATATGGAATCATCTAGAGGTTTCCATAACTGGGGGTACCCCAATAGCTGGATGGTTTATAATGGAAAATACAATTCAAATGGATGATTCAGGGGTCCCTGGATTTATGAAAACCCTCATCTATGGATGGGCAATCATCTATAATTACCAGAGGGTAACGATGAAACAACCGGGGGCGGGTTCACGGCTCCCACCATTCAGGATGCGACGTAGTGGTTCACAGGAACCTTCCTGGCAGGCAACGTCGTGAAAATTGGGAATGGCCCAGTGGAGAAAAGATGGGAAAATGATGATCAACCAAATTAAACCAACATAAAACCAACATACAGTAAATCAACATAAACCATGCGATGCAATGAGCGTCCAAGTTTTGTCTCGACAATCAAGTCCATAGAGGCAATGGTAACATGGCAACCGACCCGGAGGGCTCCTGTAGATGGTGTTGTAGTGGCGGCGCACCACCGTGTGGACTTGAGGCGGGCTGTGGGGAACCTAGCAGGACAAGTCACTGGGTTCTCTGTGTTCGCCCAATCAATTCTTCAAGCAAATCATTCATATGCAGCATCCTCAATTGCCCCCATGAAAGGTTAACTGCATCCACTGCGTCCACTGCGTCCACTGCGTCCACAACTTGCCCACCGCACCAGCCTCGCATTGTAAGCCACTGCTTGCGACTTGGAAAGGACATTGCGCGCAGCAGAAAGGCTTTCGATCCATCGCCTCAGTGATGTGGCACATCCCATGGTCTGCTGGTGGCTGAGATTGGCTGAGCCATGCTGAGGCCATGACCTGTGCCAGGAACCCGCACTGTTCTGAGGTCAGAGAGACACTTAAAAGATAAAATCCACAAAGGAGAAGAACTGCTAGCTGTAGTCGACGCTGATATAACTTTCTGTATATATATGAGCCAAAGCCACAGTTGTTCATCTTATCATACATTCTACAAGTGTGTCGAAATGTTGCTGAGGATGAAAACATTCTGGTGAGATCTGATTGGATCTACATTTTCCATCAAGGCAAGGGTGGGGTTGGGAAAACTATGGAAAACTGCATTAACTCACAGGAAATCCCATTCGCAGGTAGGGTCATCTGTACGGCAAAGAACTGGTGGCTACAACTGCTCCAGGTCTGAAACAACTGCTGCCAAAATGCGTTCGCAGGTATCGTCGTAGGCCCTTGGCATGGGCAAGGTGGATAACATTTGTTTGTTCACTGCGTTGACATCACCACAATAAGCTCGTGTCATCTCGTGTCAGTCGGACAGTCAGTCGCACCCGCTTCTGAGCATCCGACCCGCACTTATCTTTTAACCCCAAAAAAACCTGCACCTGACCAGTTCTGGCAGACTCGGAAGCAGCAAACTATGACTATTTGGACGGGTAGCGGGTAGTGCCGAATTGATATCTGGGGGTAACCTCATGACTGGATCTCCAGTGATACAACATTTGCTGACACCTGACATGTGACTGAACCTTTGCTCTGTGCTCTTGCCTCACAAATCAAGAGCAAGGGGACTAAGATCAGCAGAAGACCTCAACTGCGCAGCTCAACGAAATGCTTCGCTCTGTCACTTTTCCATCTTTTTCTGACTTTCTCTGCAGAAATTGCTCCTTTGTGCAGAAATCAAAGGCATGATCCATCGCCGTCCAGTGTCGCCCTACGTCGCTGCTGTGCGAAATTTCTTCAGACTATGCACATTTTCGGCTTTCCCAAAAACAGGGATAGCCCCAAATGACAATGACGATCAACTATGCGAGTATGGTATAGATAGATGTAGATAGATACCAAACAAAGCCAGCCATGGCCAGTGAGACTTCCCGTCTCGTGTCCGAGTGACCAAAGAAGCCGCAACAGAAGATCACGCAAAAGCGTGGCCTGGCGGCGAAAAGCCAAGAGCGTTCCAACATTGTCATTTTTCCTGGGAAACAACTGGTTTAGGGCACCCCAAATTTTGGGAACACCCAAAAAATCTCGCACCAAGCAGAAAATCACTTGACCTCCCAGACCCAAGTTTTGTCCATACTTCGGCCACCTGTAGCTGTAGGTTGGCGTCCTGTACTTCGCGTAGCTGCCCTGACCTGTTGGGATCTTGGAAAATGATGGAAACAGAAAGATATAGAAAGTCTCCATGTGGGCTCTTGGGAATCCGAAAGAACGGATCTTTCAGAAAATGGGCCAAATAAATGCAAAATAATAATATAATAGATGTATCATATATCATCTTTCAATTAATAGCTTCAGAAAACTGAAAAGATGTTCCTCTCCTGATGGGAACCGGAACCATTGTTCAATCCATGGATTTCACCTGGACCGTGCACTTCAGAGTCCCGCCTGCCCCAACCTCAACAAGGCGACTTTCCATGTTGCCTTGTCCTTGGAGACTTCGAAGCTTAAAAAAAACGACAACCGCATGGGTTTTTGCCAATGACCTGGGGATTGTTACTTACATCTCCACCGTTTGAATCACTGAAAATCGATGAAAATCTCATAACTCATGACCAGTGAATATGGTTCCTATCCTAGGAGTCCTGACAGTGGCGATTATTATCCCCCATTCTGGCTTAAGCCCCCCAGATTTCCAGTTCCAGATTTCCGCTCAAGGATTCATGGTTGCTCCAAAGTGCCATATTCTACTTCCATCTACGACCGTCTGATTTGGCACAGTCAAACTTCGGGCCCAGGCCTGGTCCGGCGTAAGTGATTTGTTCAGTGCTGCTGTCAGCATACCTCTGATAGAAAAGTCCTCAGCCCAAGTGGCCCAGATTTTTTTTCTGCAGCTGGAGATAACCACCCCACATTTAAGTGCCAACCACTGCCTTGAGAAACTTGGAAAAGTATGGATGGACATTCATGTGGAGAGAACAGTTCTGGTCCTTCAAATGCCTGTCTACTGATTAGAGAATGGACCTGCTTCCCTACAGATTCCTGCCAAGGTTCCAAAGAGCCAGCTACCTGCCGGAAAGCAGGCAAGTGCAACAGAACGCTGCGGAAGTTAAGTTGAAAGCTGCGTTCGTGATCTTGCAACCGAATTCGGGTCATCATCCAGCATCTGAAGAGCCCTCTCGATCGGTATCGTCCAGTATACTGGCTGGTTTGTAGGGGTTCCCAAGTCTTTATGGTGCCTCTGACCCAGTTTTAGGGCCATGGGGGTTCCCCTGGGCCGTGACCCGCCTATGCCACCACCGCCGCTACTCACTTGGCCGCCAACACCATGGCCCACTGTCACATATTGACCGCCGCTGGCCTAGTCATTGGGCGATTAGGGCATTGATTTGCCATTGTTTGCGCTTCGTTTTCTGTGGAGTTTGATATTACAGATATATGTATATGTATCTATTGATTTGTGTATATATATATGTATATATATATATATGCATTACGCTCCCTGCCACCCTTCTTGACTCAACTGCGCACTTTTTGTGCCTAGGTCAAGAGCCTTCTGAACAAGAGGCAAGAGTTCCAGCCAGTTCAGGCTTGAAACTCCAAGACTTTAAAGTCTAAAAACCAAGCTCCTCAGGTGGAGCTCGGGGAGGTGGAGGGAACCCCAAAACTCCGGTTGGACAGGCGCTCATGCATGCCTCTCCCCCCAGAGAATACATGCATTACGCTCCCTGCCACCCTTCTTGACTCAACTGCGCACTTTTTGTGCCTAGGTCAAGAGCCTTCTGAACAAGAGGCAAGAGTTCCAGCCAGTTC